>NQII01000211.1:90644-183712 GCA_002778355.1 Clitarchus hookeri
CCTCAATTGAATCTTGCTGGCATGCAATCTCAAACGTTTATGAAGAACATTTTGCACGATAGTCTTTGGAATGCCAAGCTCCAAACAGCGTGCGGGCGTTTGACTTTTTAGGGCTGTGCACACAAGATAGCCTAAGCTGTTCCACCATTTCTTCGGACGTTCTTGGCCGTCCTGGTGATTGTTGTTCTGTACGGTACCGGTTTCGTGGAAATGTTTAACCCAACGACAAATGGTCCCCCGTTCTTGTACACGCTGTCCCCGATACCGCCGTCTATAATTACGTTGCACAATCATTACAGACTTGAACTCCGCGAATTACAGAACACACTGTGCTTTCTGCTGCACGGTTACCAACTCACTGGAAGGGTCGGCGCAGATGCCAGATGGTGCACTCGCCTCTGCCACAATCTAAAGGTAGGTGTGCGACGGTTGACCCTCCCCCCCACAACCAAAAAATTTACTTCCGTCCTTCCACTACAATTTGGTGCAAAATTCAGCTAACTCTCTTAAATGGTTTCGTCTCTATACAGTTATGAAATTGTGCTATTCTTTTTCGATGACCCTGTATGTCATGAAATGGCAAGAAGATACTTTCCAATCAAACCTGATCGAAATTCAAGACTTTGTACATCTGAATAAAGGCCAGGCCACAATTACATTAGGACCACACGTTTTCCAAGTATGCCTGAGCAAGGATGGATACCAAAAAAAATTCCACACTGACGATGGTAAGGAATACTTTAAAGCAACTTTACATGCACTGATCAAAAGGTACAGTATAAATTACTATTCCATGTACTCTGAGCTCAAGGCCATTTTCGACGAATGATTTCACCAGACTCAAAAGCCAAACTGTGGAGACATTTTATTGTGAACAGAAATTACAAGTTGCTGGGGCTATTGTCGAAACTAGTCTGTGAGTAGAAATTATACTGTTCATTTTACCACATGCATGAAGCCCGAAGACATCAAGGACGACTCCCTGCTTTGGACCATGTACGCTATTCCGGAGAGGAGGGGCCCATGCAAGTCTAAAGCCCAGATTTATGACTTGGTGCGCATCTCGAAACAGCACAGCATTTTCTAAAAGGCCTGTCATCACAACTGGTGTGCGGAACTGTACAAGGTGGATCGCATACGACATTCGTGTGGTGAACCCATTGTCGAAGGTTTTTTCGCAGAGAAGATCCAGTCTACGAAGTTTCCCGATGTTTATTTGAAGGAAAAGGTGCTGAAACGACATAATGAAAGTGTGTGCATGAGGTGGCTCGGAAACTCGAAACGTGACAACTCCTAGGTCGACGAGAAAGAGATTCTGAAATATGACATACCAATGTTTTAAAGTGATGTTATGTATTTGTATTTTTTGAAGTGTGTTTATCTTAATTAACACTGATTTTATTCCTGCACTTGCGTTTCCTTATACACAATATTAGGGTGTAGATGCAGGTGTGGACATGTGAAAATGCTAACACTGCTATGTGCTCATGAGCAGACTTCAAGTTTATCCGACAACGTGCAGGTGTCAAAATTTTTTGGAAGCATGTACACATGCGTGTGTGTGGTCTCCAGTTACCAGATTCATGCAGGTGCAGACGTGTGAATAAATGCTAACAAAGCTAATGCACATGTGCGGACTCTGCTTATCTGAAACTGCGAAGATGCAGTTCTTTTTTTTTTTAACATTGTCAAGGCCTTCTACCAATCTCAAAACCCTGTCCTTGCATGCTTGCAAAACTAAACTCCAGTAAGATTAATGTTTTTACTAATTTTTTATTCAGAAATTACACTAACGTTTCCGAAAAATGCAACACCAAGAAGGATACATGTGATTAAAATGAACTTTATATCACAGATTAGGCACATGAAAATACACAATTTATTAGGATTAAAGAGCTTACATGATCTCTGTCCTTGAGAATTCAGTATAGTGTGAAGCCCCCAATTGCTGCAATCAGAGCCCCTAAACGTCGTTGCATTGAATTAAAGAGGACCTGGATATGTTCCTTGCGAATCTCCTTCCACACAGTTTGTATGCATGTCCACAGGCATCAACAATGGCTGCTGGAGGGCCGTGACTAACAAGTCGCTGACTAACCATATCCCAGACATTTTCAATAGTCAACATCTCAGGCAAACATGCAGTCCAGAGAAGTAGTGGTACCTATCGTTCATTGAAGAAGGATTGCACGTTCCTCGCCACATCTGGCCGGACACTGTCCTGTTGAAATATGGCATGTGAAGTTGCCTGAAGGAGGGGCAGTACCTCGGGCTCTAAAACCACCCTGATGAATCGGTTGCTGTTCAGATTACCCTAAATATGCAGGAGTATAGATCACGTGTTTTATCTAATTAGGCCCCACACAATCGCACTTGGCATTTGTCCGCTATGCAACTCCACAATGCAGGATGCCAGATTGTGCTCACCACGGTAGTGTCTAACACATATGCGGCCATCACTGCAGGACAGATTGAAGTGGGACGTGCTCGTTGCAGTCTGAGACATATGTGGCTTCTGGACAAATGAAGCCGATGTAGTGACATGCGTGCCACCACTCCAGCCCACAGCAGACAGCGTCGAACCGTCGACACCGAGAGGTCCACACCTGTTGCAGTGCCCCAGTGGACGAAGCTGTACTGTCCGTTACGACCATGCTGACAAGATGGCGGCCATCCCATGCTATGGTCACATTGCGTGGTCCAGTACCCGCTCGTCGCTGTGTACGAACCTTTTCTATCCACTGGTTCCACACACGCATCACTGTCGTAGCAGCATTTCAATTGGCAAACTCTTTTTTTCCATTACTGTACTTAATTTAATTTTTCCTAAATACTTGCAACAACATTATAGAAATCCAGTGAAAACCAGCCTTAAAACTCAAAATGTGATTATGAAATATGTCACTGAAATACTTCAAATCACAACACAAGTCAATATAGCTCTTATGGAAAAATAAACTATCCAATACATTAAAATATTAAAAAGCTAGTTTTCCACAGGTGTTTAAAATTCAAGGGGTACTAAATATTTTTATACATTCATTTGTACAAATTTCCCCTTAATTGCTTTAATTAATCCTTTATAATGTTTAGCAATTTCTAAAGCAAGAATTGAAAACAATTAAAACATAACAATAAAATTTGAGTTACAAATGTTGACCCCCATTAAAATGTATTTACAATTTACCAATACTTGCCTTGCCAGTGTCATGACAAGGCAGTGACTAACCCTCCCACCCTCCTCTTGAAGCGTGTCTCCACTGCTATATATCCACAAATAGCATCTTTCTTCCTCCACAAGTGTTCGAGAGCTGTTGTTTTTCCAGCCTCAGGCCGGGATAGTAATGNGTTTTTTTTTTTTTTTTTTTCGTCTGCACATGCGGGCATGCAATTTCATGGCCCCAAAAACCAATCCTCAGAACATCAGTTTATTTAATGCCATTGTTTCTTCCTTTTTGAGCACTTAAACAACATCATTATTGATAGTAGTTCTTGCTTCGTAGAGTCTGAATTTATTAAATAATTTTAATAAATGTATTTGTTATTAAATATTTTTATTTTTCATTTGTTTTCTATGTATATACAGCATTAATTTAAATAAATATATTTCAGAATCGTAAATGGCTTGTTGATGTGTTTTGTATTTTTTACAATATATGTTTCCAACCCGGATAGTTGTTCAAATATAATACAATGCCCCTGATCTATAAATTCTTCCAACATTCCAAGATTACATGAGAAATTTATTTTTAATGCGTTGTATTAATTAATTACGTATTCCTTGATTTTTACCAATATTTTGATAGATTAATTATTTCTCGTATCTAGAGAGCACATCATAGCTAGGTGAAAAAATATTTGGGGTTAACATCAGATAAAGTTCAAATTTTCATGAGTTTCTTGAGTAATATCCAAATCGGCAAGAAAATTATAACTGAATTTATCATCAGATCGCTGTAAAATTTTCTCTTTGGCGAATTATGGTGATTTTGTAAATCCTTGTTACATTTAATTTGACAATTCATTGTTTTCGATAAAATGTAGATTCGAAAAGCTAAATTATCTAAGTGCCAAAAAGTTGTTTCGTAATAAAATGGGGAAAAAATTTAGATCAGTGAAGAAAATGAGTAAAATATAATTATTTAATAATGACAGTCTGACATAACACGAAAACAAAATTTTTATTTAAGCTCAAAACATAAAATTAACAAAAAAGTGGCAAACATAGAAAAATTGGTAATGATATAAGTCCCTGTAGTAATTAATTCACTTCTAACTGCACTCTGTATACAGGGTGCTGAGCCCTAGGCCTTTTAAATATCATGGTAAAACTGCTTGTTTTCCTCCTCGATAAACTCTATCATTGGTCGAAGATCGTTCCTTTGGTTCAAAGTCAGTGGATGCACATCTGGTAAGCCCTTGACTTGCGCTGACACATCACGTACAAAGATTCCTCTTTTCAACACACTGCATGTCCCCCATTCCAACATATCACTGAAGATGTTCCTCTTGTACATAAATAAACCAGGATTGTCTTTCATCACTTTAAGGCATGAAAATTGAGTAATTCCCAGCTTCGATATTTCAATGTACAAAAATTATGCTTTATTGAAGTCGAAAAACTTATCACTCATATCCAGTGCCTGGGGAGGTCTGTAGGGGTCTGACTGAAGAAATTGCCGTCTTAATGTGTACCACAGTCTGCATTTTGGAACATTTAGCATTCTGCTGCTTAATGACAGCAAATGCTGTATCTAGCAAAGATAAACTGTAGCCAGACACAATAAACTGTTGTTCAATGTTGTTGAAAAAAACCCGAATCTACAAAAAAAATCTACAAAAATATCAGCATCTTGTTTTTTTTTATCGGCACTGCGCTGTTATCACTATAAATACAAATGGTCCTGAATTAATGGTTTGGAATAAACATGATGAAGATAACTGGTTCCCTCCTCGGACTGATTGTCCCTCATGCCACACACACATAATGCCATCTGAAGTATCGGCAACGTGAACTCCGAAATTGTAGCAGGATAGTTGACGTCTATAATAGTACATGTTGCTGTGTGTCAATTTCGGGAGTGAAAATAACTTTTGCAAATCCACTGTCATAGTGCACGTGTCACTGACTGGTAAAGTGCTGCGCGTGGTATCATATTTGTGATGAACGTTAATACAAGCCACATGTAATAATATTGGCATCCGATACTATCCCTGCTTCTGGCACATAAATCATCTAGCGCTGCAAGAGCCTGCAGACAGACAGCGAATTTAGAAATTCTGGTGGATAATTTACCGCTTTATTTCGTGTACTGTTACATCCACAGATTTGTATGTGACATGTTCGCTTGTCGATAAGTATCGACATATATGTAAGTATCGATATATCGATATATTGAGCATTGACGTACTTATAAGTATAGGTATATCGATATATCGTTTTTATATAGATAGATTGATCTGTTGCTAGGTTGTGACTTTACATTGTTGACATTGCATTGTTGATGTTGCATTGTTGACTAAGGCGCTTCCTGAGGCGAAAGCATGGTAAAAATGAGCTTTCTGCATATTTTAGTACCTTTGCAGGTAATACAGATAAAAAAGAAAGGTATACAAACACTCGTGGAAACGAAAGGAAGGTTTATAAAAAAAGAATGAAAATCAATTGATTTTTTCGGAAGTTACACGCGTCCGAATCTATATATATATATATATATATATTCGACACCAATTTAAGCAAGAAGTTACTGATAAATAATGAGCCTACTTTCTTCTGTATGGGTGCAAATACATGTTAGTGAAGTTCTTGAAATCTTAGATGGTAGGTAGGTGTTTACGTATCATTGACAACAATAGCATTAGAGATGAAACCAGAAACATTTGGAACAGTACAAAGACAATTAAAATACACGAGTGACTTGCACGAGAATCGAATTCAGAAAAACTCTTAAAATGAAGCTAGCTTGCAATCAACTGCATCGCGGAAGTAGAATTTGGAGCTTCAACTTCGGATGTAATAAGTGTAATGTTTTGACTGATATGGTTCACTAACCTGAATTATTTGCTCTGTCATTATTATGAAAATTAGTGTCTGAGCCACTAAAAAACAAGTTTACATGGCCTACCATAGCGCTACTTGTGTGAAAAATTTAATGGAAATCGATTGATTCATTTTAGAGTTATGGCATAAAATTGTTAAAAGAGGCTTTGTACACGATGTTTGTAATAGGTCATGTCAGAATAAAATGTTTGACTGAATTGTTTAATTGTAAAATAGTTTTGCCAAACATATGAAAATATTTATAGACCTGCCATTTTTTAAATTATTGTCTGACCCCATTTAAATTATGCTACTTTTCATGACCTTCTGAAGGTGTGCAAATTTTTGGGAAAATTAGACGCATGATTCATAAAGTATGACAAAAAGTTCAGTTCACTTACAAATGGGGAGAAATGAGGCTTTGCATACACAATTTTTATGGATATAACTGTTACTGTAAACATACAAAGTTGAGATGAAATTTGTTTTGTATTTTCGTTGGTAAAAAATATTCGGGGCTAAAATGTTTATATGGCCGCCATTTTAAAGATATGTGTGTCTCACCCTCTTTTAAATAATCAGATTACATAACCTGCGATAGTGCTAATTGTTTGCCTTATTTGGTAGAAATCGGTTGTTTTTTCGGAGATCACATAATTTTAATTTGTCAAGTGATATTAGGTTGAAAAATGGCGGAAAAGTGCGATTTTGTGTGTATACGTTTGATTGTTGTAATATAAAAGATATCATACAAAGTTTCATTGAAACTAATTACATGGTTTCGAAAATATAATATACAAAACTCAAATAGCACTATTTTAAATTAAGTTACTGACATACCTTAAACATATAAGTTAACATTACCTATCGCAGTTCTACTTGTCAGGAATCGGCCAATTGTTTCCCGAAATATACATCATAACTTTATTTATTCGTGTGGCACTATCCTTCAAAATGGTGGACAAACTAGGCTTTGTGTAGATACATTTGATCTTTGTTATATATACCCCCAGCATACAAAGATAAGTTGGAATTGATTAAATTGGTTTCAAAGATAACGTATACTATGCTACAATAGCTAGATGGCCGCCATTTTGAAAATAAGATACTTTAAACATATTTGTACATATCAACTGTGGCAGTACTACTTGATTGCCAAATTTCGTAGGTGTCTGGCCAATGTTTCCCAAAAAATACACAAAAACTGTATTAATTCATACAATGCTTTCTTACAGAATGGCAGGCAACAGTTGTTTTTGGATTATTTAATGCTTATAATAGATAATGTCAGTGTACAAAATTTGGTTGAAATTTGTCAAAAGGTATGGTAGTTGTATCAAGTAAACATAAAATATTTGTATGGCAGCCATTTAAAAAATAAGTAACAAATAAAAATAAATTACTTATATTTACCTGGCCTGTCATAGTATTTATTACAAGCTTTCATAGTATTTCTTACGAGCCAAATTTGGCGAAAATTGGTTGAGTAGTTTTCGAGATATAGTGTAAAAAATGTATTATTACATGTGACACTATCTTTAAAATTGGTGCACAAAAGTGATTTTTATTAAGTTTATATGATGCTTGTAATACATACTGTCAGTGTAAAAAATTTGGTTGAAATTAGCCCAATGATATGGTAGTTATACCAAATAAACCTAAAATATTTGTATAGCTGCCACTTTGAAAATAATTGCCTTATAACATTATTCAATTATATTAATTTGGTTTATCATATTATCACACACTGCCAAATTTGAAGATAATTGGTTGAGTAGTTTTCGAGATATAACATAAATGCTTTATTTTTTCATGTAGTGTTATCTTCCAAAACAGAACACAAAAGTGGCTGTTGTTTGGTATATGTATGTTGCTTGTAATAGACACTGTTGATGTACAAAATTTGTTTTAAATTGGTCAAACAGTTTGGTAGTTATACCAAATAAACCTAAAATATTTGTATGGCCGCAATTTTCTAAATAAGTTTCTGATTATGTTTTATTACTCGCATTTTCCTGGCCAATCATAGTATTTATTTATTGCCAAATGTGGCGAAAACAGTTTGAGAAGTTTTCGAGATATATAATGTAAACATTTTTTCTTATATGGTGTTATCTTCCAAAATGGTGGACAAACAACAATAATTACATCTAAATTTAATGATATCACATTGTGCTGTCACCATACGAATTTTTTTTAAAAATAGCTTGAATGGTTTTCGAGATATTACATACATCCCTAAATGTTAAAATGGCCACAATTTTGAAAGTAAGTGCCAAGCGTCGTCGAAAACTATTAAAGTCAGATATGCTTTCTTAGTACTAAATTGTACCGAATTTGGTGATATTCGGATCACGTGTGCAAAAATTTAAAGGGTAACACACACATGCACAGACACACCCACAATGCACACACACACATACACAACATACACTCATAGACAGAGAAATGAAAGTGATCTCATAAGACTTTCTTTCCTTTGGAAGATAGGCTAAAAACAGATACTTAAATTAAGTCATCTTTTCCCCTGCATACGTACTTGGGGAAAACAATATTTTGGGTAAAACCAGTTGCCCATCATCCCACAGAAACTCTACAGGAGACTACAAATGAAGGCAAGCGGGTCAGGCATCATTCGAATGATTATTATTCCGTACAGACGTCAGACAGGCGCAGGATTGAACATCCAAGGAACTTTAATACATCCCAAACGCCGAGATTCTATAAACATTCTTTGGAGTGCATAGTTCGGGCGCAGATAGGTCGGGCGATCTTGTATACTATGCAAGGTATAATTCATACCTAGTATGAGAATTATTATTTACATTATGATTATTTTTTTGACGAACACTCTTTCAAATCTGACCTCAGGTTATTTTTAATTCTCACGTCGGTTCTGTTCCAATTATCACGGATAACTATCGATTCCCATTTTCGTTTACAATTTTTTTCGTGTATTTTATGTTTTTTATTTATAATTAAACACATTAAAAAAATATCCTCCCATCACTCGGAAAAAAAAAAGTGTCTGATATTCTCAAAGTCCGGGAGCAAATTGATATTTTTTAATAGTTTCGGGATTTGAACTCTGGTCCCTCTACCATGCCTACCCGAGAATTATTGCTCTTAAACTTGACGATTTGCACATTAATACTAAACAGTGGACGTACTGCTCTAATAAGTTTAGAAAACTTGCACCATTTATAAATTGCAAACCTCGTATTCCTCCCTGACTCCAGAATAATTCTTCTAAACCTTACATTTCACCTTTATCATATATTCCTCCCGTCAGTAGGAAAAAAATACCAATTTTTTTCTAAATCCGAAAGAAAATTATATTTAATAGTTTCAATTCTCGAACTCAGGTCCGTACACCATAAATCGCTTTCAGAGATTGCTTAAAACTCTGTACAAAATATGCATGAATACTAAGCATTAAAAAATAATGAAACAATATTGCTACAAATATCTCCAAAACGTATGTCATTTATCGAAATGCGAACCTCTTATCTTACCCTGATTCCTATACCCGATGCATTGAATTTGCATTTTCCTTTTATTATTCATTCCTAAAGCAATATATTAATTTCTAAATCAGTAACCGGAGCACTGAGCAAAAATACCTACTTTTTTCTAAGTCTGATAGAAAACCAATATTCTTAATAGTTTCGTGTGATAAAATCGGGTCCCTACACAATGCCTAAGCGGTGGATATAACTCAAACATTTATATCGGATGTACACAATCAACCAGAAGTTCGGGCACTAACCTCGCTGATAAGTTTCGAAAACTCGCGCCATTAATCGAAAAGAGTATCTCTTATTTCATCCCAAACACTGAATTATTTTCCTAAAATAATTTTTTCACCATCATTATACATTTCTGAAACATCTCCCATCACTGGGTAAAAACAGGAATTTTTTTTTCTAAGTCCGATAATAAATTTATATTTTTATGGTTTCAGGTCTCGAACTAAATGCCCTGCGCCATGCCTAAACAATGGATATTGATTAAATGTATACAGTGTGAGTCTCTTAAGATGTCAACCTCGAATGTTTCCGGAAATGTTGAAGATATCGTTATCCTGTTTTCACCCAAATTAATTGTAATAAATACCTCATTAAACGACGTGTAGCGTCGTTTAATATCGATGTTAATAATAGAGGTATCGACATCAATTTGTTCTTTTCAAATGGAACTATAGTAATTTCTGCTGCTCATTCCTATTTTGGGACGTGGCATCTGGAATGTCGGATTCCTGTCCTTCCGCCATCTTGGTTGATGTCACAGGGGCAGCAGGCGGCTGCGTAATTGGCGTCTTCAAGTGTATTTGGCTATCATGTTGTGATGTAATGACGGTCATATTTGTTACCCTTGTCCCAAAATCATCATAATCACACTACTGACTTTCCATAAAAGAACCACCTAAGTGACAATTTATTAAAAATCGCTGGAATAAATTCAGTATAAATGAACATATAAATTAGGCTGTTAGACAAATGTTGGACGAAGAATAAAGATTATTAAGTGTGATATAGGGACCACAGTTCGAATACCGACCTGGTCATTGGATAATTTTTAACGAACATTGTATGTGATTTTCTGTCTGTTTACATTTTTATACGCACATTATATACATTTAATCACTATCCATTATTTAGGCATGGAATAGGGACTCCAGTTCGAAACCCGAAACCATAAAAATATTAATTTACTATTGGACTTAGAAAAAAAAATGTGCTGTTTTTACCCAGTGATGGAAGAATGTTTCATGAATATATAATGAAGGTGAAAAAAGAATCTTAGGAAAATAATGCAAGGATCAAAACAAAATAAGAGGTTTGCTATTCGATTATTGGCACGAGTTTTCGAAGCTTATCAACTGGGCTCGTGCGCAAACTTCAGGCTGATTTCGTACACTACATATATGTGTTTAAGTAATAAACACCACTTAGTCATGGCGCAGGGACACTAGTTCGTAACCCGAAACTTTTAAAAATATTAATTTTCTATCAGAGTTAGAAAAAATTTGGTAATTTTGTTCATTGTTTCGGAGACTGCTTTAGGGATGAATAAAAAAGGGGAAATGTAAGTTTAATGCATCGGATATAGGAATCGGGATAAGATAAGAGGTTCGCAATTCGATTAACGACCTGAGTTTTGGTAACATTTTTAGCAATGTTCTTACATTAATTTTTCAATATTTATGATTCATGCATCATTTATACAGAGTTAAAAGCAATCTCCAAAGGCGATGTATGGTGCAGGGACATGAGTTCGAGACCTGATACAATAAAAAAATTATTTTCTTTCAGACTTTGAAAAAATTTGGTAATTTTCCCCAATGATGGGAGGAATATATAATAAAAGTGAAATGTAATGTTTAGAATAATTATTCTGGACTCGGGAAGAAATATGAGGTTTGCAATTTATAAATGGCTAACGTTTTCTAAGTTTATTAGCGTAATTCGTGTACTGTTTAGTAATCATGTGCAACTTGTCAAATTTTTAAGCAATATACCTCGGGTAGGCATGGCATAGCGACCCGAGTTCGAATCTGAAACTATTGAAAAATATTCATTTTCTCTCGATCTTAGAAAATATCGGAAGGTGTTTTCCGAGTAGTGGGACGATATTTTTAGTGCGTTTAATTATAAATAAAAAAAACATAAAGCACACGAAAAAAAACATGTAAACCAAAATGGGAATCTATAGTTTGCCGTGATATCTGGAACATGGACCTATGTGAGAATTTCATATGTATATATATTATCGAAGGTCGATCTTCAAAACAGTATGGACAAAAAATACATATATTGTAAATTATAACTCTCAGACTGGGTACCTTGAAGAGTAGACAATATGGCCCGACCTATCTGCGCTCCCTGACTTATAATTTTGACGACATAAATTAAATTCGTGTGATGTTCGCAGTTTTGTTAACGACAAGAGATTCTGAATTTTTATTTTGTAGATATATACCCGTGGCTTTCATAATATGTACCTACATGTTCACGCGCACATGCTTTACAAAAAAAAGTGTTAATTCAGAGTGGTGTTGATAACTGTGTATATTCTGGGAACCTGTGCTCGTGCGGAAAGGAAATACGGGGTTTTCTCAGTGTGCGAACATGGTACGTGGGTTTTCTCTGTGTGCTCCCAAACCTTTCAATGTACAAAAAAAATGTGGACTTTCTCTTCGTCTCGTTTTCATTTATCTTACATGTTTTTTCCCTGAAATCGACACAGTAAAACATCCTTTTGACTGTCAGCTCTCTTTCTGAGTGGCAAGATATCTGATATTGTCCAGCAAATTCCTATATTCGTAATCTCATCAGTCTAAAAAAAACTGATGGTGATGCCTGTTTTTCTCAGTGCTCTATCGAGAACACTTTCATTTTCTCGTTTTTTTGTCGCCGTTTTTTTTCCAATCCCGAGTTATTTCATTGAACGGAGGGTAAAAAGGAGCTAAATGTTTTGCAAAAGAAAAAAAAACAAGAAAAAATATTTTTATTGATCACATCCAGTAAGTTGGGGAGTGAGCTGTAGTGATAAGTGTTGGTATTGGCAGGACTTTTTTGAGGTAAAAAAATATCGTGGTTAGCATCCTACTCACTCCAAAGAATTTTTAGGGAAGTTCAGTTAAATGGATGTATTTTGGTTCCTTGGCCGTGCAACTCTGTGTTTGTCTGATGTCTGTGCGGAATAATAATTATTGATTATGACTGACCTGCTTGCCTTCATTTGAAGTCTCTTTTTTATTTTCTCTAGTATGACTGAGAACTTTAATACACAGAAAAATAATTTTTCGCGAGTAGGTATGAAAGTGGGAAGAGGACATAGTTTAATGTATCTGTTTTCTGTTTTTTAATAGGTAGTGAATAATGCATTAATTTTAAATCTCTGACTAAGCAAGGCTGTGTTCCAACAAAGGGTGTCAGGGACATATAGCATTGTTTATTGATAAAAGTTCGTAATCGCTAGAGATATATTTAAGTCATAAATGCTGATTTATGTCCACATTATCACTGCATCTTCAATATCATAATTACATCATTCTTGTCATTGCGATACATATTTAAAATTATTTTCCGAAATATTTTTTGCCATATTAATTGCTTTCCTTACGAGTATGTAAGATCACGCTCCTGCTCGGAGAGTAGGCGAAACTTATCATTGAAGAAATACTTTTTTGGTAAAAATATATGGGACAATATTACAAGTCGTAAAAACTGCGGTGTTAATATATTTGACATGCCTTATGCCTATGAATATAAATCTTTAAGCTCTCATGACATAGTCTACTGATCTTAAAAAGAAGGGACAGAACCTCTGGTTAAGGCACCTAATGCTCAACATCTCTCTGCAACCA
This sequence comes from Clitarchus hookeri, assembly GCA_002778355.1. Classification (NCBI taxonomy): domain Eukaryota; kingdom Metazoa; phylum Arthropoda; class Insecta; order Phasmatodea; family Phasmatidae; genus Clitarchus; species Clitarchus hookeri. The sequence continues at coordinate 104,057 of NQII01000211.1, forward strand.
ATACACCATCCACCCATGCTTAGAAACAAAAAACTACTTAAACATAATACATTACATAAATTCAACCACCTTAGCTTACAAACGCACTAGAAATATGATATAATGATAAATAATCTAATTTTTAAAACATTTATACCTTTATCACGTAGCAACTAACGAACACTTTATATTAATTATGCTTTACATGGTCACTATACATTTGTGATGTTATAGTATTCATGCTTCTTAGTTTTGTGTTGGATGCATTGAGAAAAAAACTACACAAAGCAATACATCTAAAAAAACATGTATGTATGTATACAGGTATAAGGCAACAAGCGTCTGGCAAAGTTGCTAGATCGGTTACTGCTTTACAATGGCAGGTTATCAATATTTAAGTGAGTTTGAACGCGGTGTTATAGTCGGCGCACAAGAGATGGGACAAAGAATTTCTGAGGTAGTGATAAAATTTGGATTTTCGCATACGACCATTTCACGAGTGTACCATGAATATCGGGAATCCGGTAAAACATCAAATCTTCGACATCGCTGCGGCCGGAAAAAGATCGTGAAAGAAAGGGACAAACGACGACTGACGAGAATCATTAAACGTGACAGACTTGCAACCCTTTCTCAAATTGGAGCAGATTTTAATGCTGGGGCATCAACAAGTGCCAGCGTGCGAACTATTTAACGGACATTCATTGATATAGGCTTTCGGAGCCGAAGGCCAACTATGTACCGTAGTTGACTGCACGACACAAAGCTTTACGCCTCGCCTGGGCCCGCCAACACCGCCATTTGACTGTTGATGACTGGAAACACGTTGCCTGGACTGACGAGTCTCGTTTTCAAATGTATCGGGTGGATGGACGTGTACAGATATGGAGACATCCTCATGAATCCATGGACCCTACATGTCAACAGGGGGCTGTTCAAGCTGGTGGAGGCTCTGTCATGGTATGGGGCGTGTGCAGTTGGCGTGAAATGGGACCCCTGATATGTCTTGATACGACTAGGACAGGTGACAGATACATAAGCATCCTATATGATCACCTGAACCCATTCATGTCCATTGTGCATTCCGACAAACGTGGAAAATTCCAGCAGGACAATGTGACACCCCACACGTCGAGAGTTCCTACCGAGTGGCTCCAGGAACACTCTTCTGACTTTAGACGCTTCCATTGGCCACCTAAATCACCAGACATGAACAGTATTGAGCATATCTGGGATGCCTTGCAACGTGCTCTTCAGAAGAAATCTTCACCGCCTCGCACTCCTATGAATTTGTGGACTGCCCTGTAGGATTCATGGTGTGAATTGCCTCCTGCATACCTTCAGGCATTAGTCGAGTCCATGCCACGTCATGTTGCGGCACATCTGCGTGCTCGCAGGGGCCATACACGATATTAGGCAGGTGTACCAGTTTTTTTGGCTTTTCAGTGTATAACATAGTGCCCTTCCAAATTTAAAATTGCCGACATTTAGAAAATAAATACACTGTGTAATAGAAAACAAAAAAAGTCTGATACTTGCTAAATACTATATGTGAATCAAGTTGGTCGAAATTCGGTTGCCAGATTTAAAAGTTGTTAAGGGGAGACTTACATCACAGACATTCAGTGTTTGCATATGCCTATCTTTCCTATGGAAAGAAGGCTAAAAAAGTAGCAGCAATAGAAGACTTACCCCTGCCAACTGAAAACTGCCAACTGCCTCCTGCAGACTCTCTTTTACCACCTAATTCCTGGCAGATGACTCCTGGCAGCTGACACCTGATGGCTAACTCCTGCCAACTGTATACTGCCGCCTGGCAGGAGTCAGTTTGCAGAGTAATCTGGCAGGAGTCGGTTTGCAGGATTTAGTCTGTAGTAGTCAGTTTGCAGGTATTAGTCGGCTGGAGTCTGTCTGCTATTGCTGTTGCATTTTTATGGTAACCAGATTTATATTATTTCTAGTTTTTAATGAGTTGCGAAGATTAAATCTTCTCCTTCTGAACTCGCAGTAATAATGGACTCATTTGCAGCCAATGGCGAATGAATTTCCAAATTCTGTAAAACTGCCGTTGAGCCAGGGCACTGTTCGCACAGCACCAGTCATACCGACATGTCCATACCAACCTCAACGACAATACTGCTAATACCAGTCGCACCATTCATTCCGACCATAATGGTCATGCTGGGCACAGGGACGATACAGAACATATCAGCCAGACTATATTTCACTTATAATTTCCTGGGCCGATATGCATCGAAACAATTTTCTTTACCATGAAGCGTGAAGCATCAGTAATCTACTAATTAAGCTCAGGCCGCTGTTGACATGTGCTACGAGAACACATTCCAAAAGAACAGCTTGTACGGAGTCTTAAATTGGCGTTTTTTTTGTGTGTTTGGGCTCGAAGAGCTTACCAATTATTTGCCTTAAAGAAATGCTTTGTTATTGTAGATATGCGAAATGACATTATTTCTCAGCAAAGAAAATTTATTTTAAAAATATACAAGCACTTTGAGATTTTTTTTATTGCGGAGAAATGGGGTGTACCTAACTGACATGGACTTCAGCACTACGAAGGGTGAGATGTGGTGTGGACTGATCTGTAATTAATTGCTGAAGCTGAGAAGATTTAAAGTACTACATGAAGACCTCGTGGCGGATAGCAAAGTACGTCAGTTTTTTGAGGTGTGTTTAATGACATGACTTTTTAACATAATATTTACAGCACTCATTTAAGTTTTTTTCCTTTATTTCCTGCAATGAGTATTTTTATTACAATAAGTTTGTCAACTACTGATAGTGATAATGGATACCATTAAATATCCTCGAATTCTTCTTCCGACATATCCAGTTTGACCTTGTAAGATAGATAAATTATTTACTGTAAATACGAAACTGATAGTCTTTGTAGTTCCTGATGCTTAGCATAGGCTAACATTCGATTTTATAATGTTTTCGTCAGTCGCAAAAATTTTTATAAGTTCTTGTTGAAGACATTACCATGTTAGAAACAGTGACTGGGTTGTTTTAACGGGATTATCGGAAACATTATTTACGAGACCTGTGAGTCGTAGCTGTAATCTTTTAATTTTCCATACTTTCTGAAAATACTTTTCTTAGAGTACAATATTGAATATAATAAAAATTCAGTAATTTATTCTTCAAGATTGACATGCAATTTATCTATTACGACTAGCTGTATGTCTATGTTGAATTATGGTGTTTAATCGATGCCTATACTTGTTGTATTTTCATAATTTCTAATATTTGTTTACATGTTGGATTTACATGATGTGTGTTTTATTATAAGACTCAGAGACTTTATTAATTTATTGCTCAGATTTACATTTAACCACACACACACACACACACACACACACACATATATATATATATATACACACACACACAGAGGTTACAAAACATGGTATATCAATATGCAAATATACAGATGGCAGTAGTATCGTGTACAAAATGTATAAATGGGCAGTGCATTGGTTGGGCTTTCATTTGTAGTCAAGTGATTAATGTTAAAAGGCTTCTGATGTGATTATGGACGCACGACGGGAATTAACAGACTTTGAACGCGGAATGGTAATTGGAGCTAGACACATAGGACATTCCATTTCGGAAATGGTTAGGGAATTCAACATTCCGAGATCCATAGTGTCAAGAGTGTGCCAAGAATACCTTATTTCAGGCATAACCTCCCAACATGGACCACGCAGTGGCCGACCGCCTGCACTTAATGACCGCAACTAACGTCGTGTGCGCAGAATGGTCAGTGTTAACAGACAAGCAACACTGCGTGGAATAACCACAGGAATCAACATGGGACGTACGAAGGATGTGTCCGTTATGACAGAGTGGCGAACTTTGGCTGTACTGGGCTCTGCCAGCAGAATACTGACTGGAGTGCCTTTACTAACAGCACGACATCGCCTGCAGCGCCTCAAATCATATCGATTTGACCCTAGACGACTGGAAAACCGTGACTTGTTCAGATGAGTCCCGATTTAAGTTCGTTAGAGCTGATGGTAGGGTTCGAGTGTGGTGCAGACCCCACGATTCCATGGACCCAAGTTGTCAACAAGGAACTGTGCAAGCTAGTGGTGGCTCCATAATGGTGTGGGCTGTATTTACATGGAATGAACTGGGTCCTCCGGTTCATGTGAACCGATCATTGACTGGAAAGGTTTATGTTCAGCTACTTGGAGACCACTTGCCGCCATTCATGGACTGCATGTACCCAAACAATGATGGAATTTTTATGAATGACAATGCGCCATCTCACCTGGCCACAACTGTTCATAATTGGTTTGAAGAAGATTCTGGACATTCCGGCGAATGATTTGGCCACCAAGATCGCCCGACATGAATCCCATCAAACATTTATGGGACATAATCGAGAAGTCAGTTCGTGCACATACTCTTGCACCAGCAACACTTTCGCAATTATAGACGTCTCTAGAGGCAGCTTGGCTCAATATTTCTGCCCGAAGCTTCCAACGACTTGTAGAGTCCATGCCACGTCGTGTTGCTGCACTTCGCCGGGCAAAAGGAGATCCGACACGATATTAAGAGGTATCCCATGACTTTTGTCGCCTCTGTGTATATGTCCCAAGCATACTTATAAGCATAGTTGACTATAATTTCTGAACCAAATAAAAGTGAACACATCTATGTAAATAAAAAAATAAGGATGAATATGGTATCGCAGGTTCAAACCACCTAGAGAGTCAGATCATTTAAATGTAAAAAAAATAAATACAAAATAATAGGTAATTAAAACAATTTTAAAATTGTAAAGAGATAATTTTTTGATAAGAGTCATTTCAGTTTGACTTGCATTCGGGGGCACTCAGGAAAATAGGAATAAGTATTGGTTTGGTTTTATGATAGCTGTATTGGCATCATTGTGCTTGTATGTAATTTAACCGGATGCCTTAATGAAGCCTAGACACTCGTGGCTGACTGGCCCTGGCCTGTGACCTGGGCTGTGAAATCTCGCGACGTGACCCCACCCCCTCACATTCTTTCGAATATATGTCTAGCAGGGCTTTTCTCTAACAGTGCAAGAATATTTCCGTGTTCGTGATACTTGCAGAATAGGATACGGTAACACACCTTTTCTAAAATTATCATGTTGATAGCTACACATCCATATAACCATATTTACGCTAGAATACTTCTCAGTTGTCACCACCATTTAATCGTGTTCAGACTATTACCTTATTGACCGTTAGGACATTGGTACACTCTGAATGCCTGAAAAATTATAGTAACTTAAATTAAAATGTGTATTGCTGACACCCAATAAACTACTATGACCGATATAGAAATTTATTCATTCATATTTACCAGCGTAAGTTGTCTGTAATTTTTCTGAAGGGGTTTTTTCTTCCTCGAAATGAGGAAGGTTCGTGGCTCTGATAGCTCGATGCTAATGTCACAGATTCGATGTGAGAGAACTTGCTGCATCCCCTTCCTCTTATAATTAACAGGAATAACAAATTTTAATTTGTGTTCACCGATTCGATACTCGTAAAGTAGTATTGAAGTTTTAAATTTTATAGGTTCTTTTTGGGATAAACTTGTGTATTATAAGGAATAAAGAAAGGAAAGTTGTATTTAACAAGTATGGTTTTGTCCTGGTGGTTTAAGGGGGGTGGGGTTAATTGAGAAGTATCTCGAGGTGTTCTACATTTAATGTTTACAATTTTGTGAGTATGAAAGTTTGCGTCTATTTTAATGTTCATTTATTGGATAGTGCTAAATTTATATTTCTATGTGTCCATGTATCTACTGGAATTTGTATTGGTATCCAAATTCTGTTGAGTTGAGTTAAGAGGTTCTGGCGGCTCTTGACAACAGGGTCTTAATTGTGATGAGGGTGAAATAAGGTGATAATGGAGCAGCACCGGAATGCAAGGGTGGGGGAAATAGGAGATCCCCGTGAAAACCCGCTGACCAGAAACATCGTCAGGCAAGATTCCCAATTGCGAAAATCCGGGAGTGACCTGGTCGGGGATTGAACCCAGTTCGCGTTGGTGGGAGGCGAGCAGGCTAACCGCTCAGCCACCGAGGTCCCGCAAAATTCTATATTTCGATGGGAGAACTGGTGTGTTTTCCGTCTGCATGGTTCGTAAAGAGTGAAAACTATTGACGACTTCTGCCAGAGAGGATACTATGCAGACATGTGATAACTTCTCAAATGCCATATGGCTAAAGACATGTAGCAGTGTGGAGGGGCTACGGAGAGGAGGGGGCTGGTTACCTACCATCTCAGAAATACTGATTGATTGAGAGCAGCACACACATGTGAAAACACACAAATATTGTTTGCATAATATAGCAGTTTTTTACAGTTTATACTTGTGGTGGGTACAACTTTATGCTATAATCTCCTCACAGTATATTAATTTGTTCAATGTTAAACCTTTTAAAAGTAAATTATTTACACATACATACAGTTTTATATTCTCTGCAGTGGTGGCTAGAGATATCGCTGCATGTGGGGTAGTCATATAGAAATAATTTTTTCCACTACCTATATTTTAAATGTACTGATTTTAAACGTGGGTGTTAATGACTAAACGATGAGCATCTATGACTTCGTAGAGAAATGCTTGGGATCCCCACTGTGCATATCACATACTGTAATGCAGGGAGATAGTTGTTACTCTGTTTGGTGTTGTTCAAGCCATTATTACTTTAAAGAAAGCTTCCTATCGCGTTTGTACACTAGACAAAATTTTCTCCCAACATGAATGAAAAATTAACGTTTGCCAAGGGGGGCAATCTTGTTGATTTGGGATACTAGATGATTCGTTATTATTTACCTCGTACCATATATTTTTTTATGTTTCTTCCTCATGATGTAGATTTCCTATACAGGATTTCACAGTATTTTTAAACTTCAAATATGGATTTATTTAACCTTTTAAATACATGTCTTTTGTTGAATGAAGCTGNAACATGGATTTATTTAACCTTTTAAATACCTCTCTTTTGTTGAATGAAGCCGAATTTGCAAAGTTGTGTTCGAACCATAAATTACATTTTATTGGCGCGCGATTATGCGGAGAGCTAACAGCGATTTTTTCCCTTTCTGGCTAAAAATGTGCAAATATCCTTCGAGGACGTGCTCTCGATTTAGGCAGCATATGTCTTTAGACTGTGGTGGAAAGCAGTTTTGGCTTCCCACACCGGGAAAATCTGCTGCAATTCTGGGAGCATAATGGCTGTTCGCACGATTATAGAATTTAATCTCGGGTTAGTGTTGTAAATGGTTACGAATCGCATTTTGATATTTATAGTTTTACAACTTGATCACCATTTTTAATAAGCTTTCAAGGTAGTTGGAAATAGATTATTCTACTATAAATAGATCGTTTTCCATTTCTAGGTATAATTGCTATACCACAATCAAAATCGAATTTCAATCTTTGGTCAATTTCTGTAATAATTTACTTTTTTTTTATTTCTCTCCCCCTTCCTACATTTCGTGTTAAATAGAAATGAGAAGAAATTAATATTTTTAATAATTCCATCTCAATTTATAATATAATTGGAGATTAAAATATCAAGCTAAGACTTTTAATTACACAACATTCATTTCGTTTATATTTTGTGTCACCATTTTTTTCTTCATTTAATGAAAAATTTTTTTTAACTACATTCTATTTTTAATTATAATGAAATTTTTTTATAAAGTAATACTTTTTTCGTACTTGTGAAACTGGCAGTATTGTTAACGTTTAACTAGTTCAGAGTATTAATAGTATTATTTTACCCATAAACACAATTATATATTTTTTATAATCATTAATTAATCTTTACTTAACATTCTAGGTATAACACTAATTTTTATGTGAAGTAAGTAAATCAACTAATTTATTCTACTCACGCATTGTATATAGTTTATATTCATTAATTTCATAATTTGTTTTATTATTAATCNATCAACTAATTTATTCTACTCACGCATTGTATATAGTTTATATTCATTAATTTCATAATTTGTTTTATTATTAATCTTTTAACTTTTATCACTTTAATTATCTTGTTTATTTGATATAGTTTATACTTTGTTTAGCTAATTTTACAAAACTTTTTCATATATTCATCTAAACATAGTCTACATATTTGTCGGTGTTTATCTCTTGCCGATTAATAAAAAAAANAAACTTTTTCATATATTCATCTAAACATAGTCTACATATTTGTCGGTGTTTATCTCTTGCCGATTAATAAAAAAAACTCTTAAATTTTATTTTTTCACATTGTTTAAATTTCTTAGTTAAATATCCATTTTGAATTTTTAAAATGNAAAAAAACTCTTAAATTTTATTTTTTCACATTGTTTAAATTTCTTAGTTAAATATCCATTTTGAATTTTTAAAATGTTAATATGTTTTTTTTTACTATTTAAATATTTGATTTTCCAATATATTTAACACATTCGCATAATACATTTTCTAGCTTTCTCTCATGAATTTTATCGTCAATTTATAACATACTTTATTATATATATATTGGTACATATTTTACAAGAATTAATATGTTTATATTTTAATTTGTATGTAAAAGGGAAAACCTATAAATTTTTGTTCTTCACACTTTTGGCACTTCATTGTGGTAATTATTATCAAATTATTATTATTATCAAATCCAAAGAAATAAAACGAAATTCAAACATTGTTTTTATATAATTTTATTGTCTTTGCCCATAACTTTAATATAAATTTAAAAATGATTTTTCTAACAAATTGTCTTACATTAAAAATAAATATTCGTCCAATGCTCAACAAAATGAAAAGTTCTGAGTTCTAAAAAATTTCCTGATCTAGAGATTAATAAATAATAAGTAATCAAAATTTCATATTATTTCTACAAAAAAGGTGAGAAATTATCCTCCACTAATGATTACAGTTTTAAGAATTTGTTGCCATATAAATAGAAAAATATTATTGAAAATAAACAAGACTCGAAAGTTTTAAATGACAATATTTACTGTCTCAAATACACAGGACTAATAGAAACAAAGAAATGCCAATCAATGCATGATATCGAATTTTCCTTTATTTTTTGTTTTTTTATCATATTTATTCACTGGCATATTTTAATGGAGCAGTTTTGTCTGCCGCAATTTTAATTGGTAATNTTTGTTTTTTTATCATATTTATTCACTGGCATATTTTAATGGAGCAGTTTTGTCTGCCGCAATTTTAATTGGTAATTTTTTTTCTAGAACTACTTTTTCTAGACCAGATACTTATCCCACCCATTTTCTAAACCAGGTATTTCTGGCATATATATTTTTTGAATTAGCGGAGGGTGAGCAGTATATACACTGTTGTTTCTCGAACAATTATTTTCTACTAAAATTTTCTTTTAAGAATCATGGTTTTGAGATGAAAGAACATAAAATTTTAACTAAAGTAATTGAGAGAGAATTTTTTTATTATTTTTGTAGAAAAAGTACAATTTTTGAGAAAATTTAAGACTGTAAAAATTTTGTATTAGTAGAAACCTTCTATATATATGAATTAACCTTTTTTTAATTTTAATCAATTTTTCAAGAAATTCGTTTGTTTTTAAGGTTGCAAAATTNTTTGTTTTGTTATCATATTTATTCACTGGCATATTTTAATGGAGCAGTTTTGTCTGCCGCAATTTTAATTGGTAAATTTTTTTCTAGAACTACTTTTTCTAGACCAGATACTTATCCCACCCATTTTCTAAACCAGGTATTTCTGGCATATATATTTTTTGAATTAGAGGAGGGTGAGCAGTATATACACTGTTGTTTCTCGAACAATTATTTTCTACTAAAATTTTCTTTTAAGAATCATGGTTTTGAGATGAAAGAACATAAAATTTTAACTAAAGTAATTGAGAGAGAATTTTTTTATTATTTTTGTAGAAGTACAATTTTTGAGAAAATTTAAGACTGTAAAAAATTTGTATTAGTAGAAACCTTCTATATNGAGAAAATTTAAGACTGTAAAAAATTTGTATTAGTAGAAACCTTCTATATATATATATGAATTAACCTTTTTTTAATTTTAATCAATTTTTCAAGAAATTCGTTTGTTTTTAAGGTTGCAAAATTCCGAGGACAACTTCATAAATTATTCAAGATAGATATGAATTACTTTACGCACAAAGAATGACAGGTCACTGGGATTAATGGTATCCAGAATGGCGGCTCTGAGACCAGACTGACGGAGCACGAATACTGTGACACACTTTGAAAGCTATCATATTAGAACCGTTCGTTATTTATATTTCCCTAGTAATTGTTAATTTGGTTATTTATAAATAAATAACATAAACGAATTTCAAGTTTGCGAGCATTTAACCATATTGAGTAGTTTGGAGTGAAGGTGACTAGCAGAACAAAAGGAAATAAGAATAGTTTGTGCATTTCCGATTTTTTTCAAACTGTTTGAATTGTTACAATTTTAGGGGCTAAAGTTCACGCGTAAAACGTACATTATTTGATCAAGAGTATCCGGACACCCATACGAAGCATTTCTACAAGTTTCCCTTGGATATATTACCCAGAAGCGAACATTAAAATAGGATGTGCCCACCCTCATAAATACACGATGGGCCCACCCTAATTAAAACACTTTGGGCCCACCCTAGGCCTTTATCAAAGCATTTACCCTGCGAAGGAGATTGTCAATCATGTGTGGGAACGTCTCCGGAGTAATAGCCAANATTGTCAATCATGTGTGGGAACGTCTCTGGAGTAATAGCCAACCATTCTTTTTTACAGACCTGTAGCAAGTGTAGTAAATAATGTTGGTCGGCGTCATTACAGTCTGGGCAAGCCAGTCCATTTCTGGAATGCTTTTGTCCTCAAACCACTCACGAACAGACTGTGCTTAATAGCAGGGAGCGTTGTAGTAATGAAATGCACAGTTATCATCTCCGAACTTGTCTTCTACAATAGACAACGCACAGACTGTCAAAACTTTATAATAGTATTCCGCATTTAACATGCTATATAGTATTATGAAAGTACCAAGTCTCTTCCATGAAAAACAACCCCACAGTGTCACCCCACCGCCTCCGAATTTCACCGTTGGTATTATACAGGCCTACATATAACGTTTACCTGGCATTCGCAATACCCATACCCTCTCATCGAACTGTCACATGGTATTGTGTGATTTATCACTCGAAATCACGTGTCTTCAGAGGACCAATTTCCACTGATGGCTGTCTATACACCGCGGAATGCGGCCCTCCCGATTCACAGGCGAAATTTGCGGTTTATAGGCAGGTGCCTGGGATTTGAACCACATTATTCGTATCTCCCGGAGTACAGCCATAGTGCTAGATGCACAATTAGCAGCACTGCGAAATTCGCTAGTAGTTGTATCACACTGTGACATGCAATGTTCTCGTACTACCATTTTCAATGGTCGACTGCTATATTTTTCAACACAAGTGGCGTACCAGGCTGTTATTCTGNATGTTCTCGTACTACCATTTTCAATGGTCGACTGCTATATTTTTCAACACAAGTGGCGTACCAGGCTGTTATTCTGTTGTAGTTATACCTTCCCGTTTCCACTTAAAAATCACATCCCCAATGGTCGACTTGGGCAAATTGGTCTGGGCAGAAATGGACCTAATCAAGTGATGTGGCCACCAATAACTTCACTACATTCAAAGACATTGAGCTCCCTTGCACCACCCATTCTGCCTGTATCGCGTACCACTGACCAGCATAGAGCCCTCTCCCTCATTTTATAGAGGCAGCGGTAGTCGCAGTGACATCTAGGTGCGAGTTTAAATTTACAAATAGGTGCCCGGAATCTGTTTATTAGGTTGTATAGGCTTCTTAGAACAAGTACAACAAAAATAAATCATGAATGTTTCCTTGTTTCTGTATCTACGTATGGATATTTAAATTTGTTTAGAGGGTATTAAAAATAGTCAATGTGGGTTATCCCCCCACAACTTCCACTCCTAATAATATGTAGGCGGTTTATTCGGAAAGTAAGGTCCGAATAGCCGTAGTTAATCGAATGTCGCACGAACATTGTAACACGCATGCGTACCGACTCCCGGCATGCCTTGCTCGTCAAACGACGCAATTTGCATTGGTATTGTTGCAGTGTGCTGTTTACAATGTCAGTTCAAAATGTTTAAAACAATTGATCAGCCCGCCGACTGTGAAATACGGTCAGTGATTCGTTTTTTGACAGCATCCTTGCAAAGTCGTCACCTTCAAGTAGCTCAGATAAGTCAAGTCTATGGCCTCAATGCGATGAGTGACAGTAAAGTGCGTAAGTGGGTGAGAGCTTACTTCCTGCCTGCCCTTTTACAGGTACTACTTGGCGCTAGTCCGGCTGGTTCTGTGATCACAGAAGATTTGGTCAAAACCGTAGACGAAAAGATGCGTGAAGACCGGCGATTCACAATTTAAACTTTAGAATTGGAATTTCCGAGTGTGGGTAGAACAACTTTGCACACAATTGTCTCTAAAATTTTGCAATTTCACAAATTGTGCGCACGTTGGGTTCCCAGATTGCTTACCGAGGGACACCAAATGCAAAGAATGGCTTGTGCTCTTGATGTTTTAGACAGATATCATAAGGAAGGTAATCAATTTTTTGAGAAGATTGTCACAGGGGACGAGACGTGGGTTTCTCACATGACCCCAGAGTCTTAACGTCAGTCAATGGAATGGCGTCATCCAACATCACCAGTCAAAGTCAAGGCCAAGCGGACAATCTCAACATGCAAGGTTATGGCAACCGTGTTTTGGGATAGACATGGAGTCGTGTTAGTCGAGTTTATGCAGCAAGGAACAACAATCAATGCAGCCGCTTGCCGCGCTACCCTGACTAAACTTCAATGTGCAATACGAAATAAGCAACATGGTCTTCTGACGTCAGGAGTTTTGTTGCTGCATGACAATGCCAGACCCCATTCTGCCATTCGAACCCAAAATCTGATGAGATATTTTGGATGGGAACAGATTGACCACCCACCGTACAGTCCAGACTTGGCGCCGAGCGATTTTCATTTGTTCCGCTACCTAAAGGCGTTTCTCGGCGGCAAGCGCTTCGCCACAGATGACTAGGTGAAAGAAGCAGTTACAGACTGGTTATCCTCACAGGCGGCAGACGTCGATGACTTAGGCATACAAAAGCTTGTAGAACGTAATGACAAATATTTAAACAAATATGGAAACTATGTAGAAAAATAGAGAAACATCTGTCCTTACTTTCCGAATAACCCTCGTACGCATTTGTTTCCGATCCATTTTAAGCAGTTGTTCCTTCACATTCATGTTTAATTATCTTGTTTAATTTATTTATATATATGCTGTTCACGGTAAAGTGAACACTATTTTGTCCTTTAACCCCAATTTAAAATAAATGTCGCCATGTAAGTAATAACTACAGTGTGTATATTCCACTACACACGGAAGTTAATGTCGAAACCTAAAATAAAAAAAATAATTGACTATATTCCAAATTTATCTTCACCACCAACAATAACTCTGTACCGGTGCTCCAAATGAAAAAGTATTTCACACAAAGGTTGTATAATTGTAAGGGGTAAATAATAATGCTGGGGGTCAGCATTATAGCATTTTTTTATTAGTGAGATACGAGTACAGACATCAGTTTTTTTTAAATGGCACCATGTATCTATTCGTTAAAACCTCAATGAATCTCGTCACGATATATTCAAAAATGTATCACAATGTACTAGTCCAGTGGTTCCCAACCTGTGGTACGCGTAACCCTGGGGGTACGCGAGGGGTCTTTTGGGGGTACGCAAAAAAATATCGGTAATGGCGGAAATCAATATTTTGAAACTAAAATATGCAAATGTGCCGGTCTGAGAATGTGCGTGCGTGCTTAGGTCAAGGGATGTTGAGAGAGACGACTGTCGAAGTCGAGTCGTATGAGTCGTACAGTGATAAGACGTCCGGGTTTTCTCCACCTACCTCAAAAACAAACCACCACTTCAGTGTCTCGTTTGATGTGAAGTGAGTATGAAGTACTATCAGCCATTAGTACAATCACGTTTTGCTATTATTTCTCGTAATGGTGTTTTGAGAACATAAACATAAGCCTAGTGTTTGTTATTAATTTAGTGGTAAGATGGATAAATGGTAGAAAACCCGAACATTAAATACCCCTGCACCTAGCTTAGACGTTCAGTCTGGTGACTTGTCAGCAACAAGCAGCAGTTCAAAGCAGTCTCATTTACAATCGCAATCGGATGAGAGTGCATCAACTGATCAACAGAGTGCTTCACTGAAAAGAGATAAGATAAGCTCTGTTAAAAGATCTCGAAACATCAATGTTCCTCCACCCGCAAAGAAAAGAAAATATCTTGATGAATACTTGAGGTATGGGTATTCATTCACGGGTGATGATGACTGTCAATTATTGTGCGTTGTGTGTGGAGAAATATTAACAAATGGAAGTATGAAACCATCTCGGTTAATGCGTCATTTAAATACAAAACATCCAAATTACAAACAAAAAGACATTCGTTTCTTCCAACGACTATCAAAAGGCCCTAAAGTGACTTAATTTTTGCCATCTACAAAAAAATACAATGATAATGCTGTCGAAGTTTCATATAGAATCAGTTACCGTATTGCTAAAAGCAGTAAAAACCATTCAGTTGCTGAAAATTTAATTTATAATTGCATGTAAGATGCTGTTGGATGCATGTTGAGTGAAGAACATGTACGAAAAATTGAAAAAATTCCCTTATCAAACAATACAATTTCCCGAAGAATTGGGGATATGTCTGACGATATTGAATCTTCAGTTGTTCAAAAAATAAAACAAAGTTCTTATTTTCGATTCAAGTGGATGAAAGCACTGAGGTTTCCAATTTATCAATTTTGCTTGTCATTGCAAGATACCTGGATGGTAACGTGCTTGAAGAAAATCTGTTGCTATGCTACCCTCTTACTGGAAAATGTGTAGGTGAAGACATATTTCATGTTATTCAGGGTTTTTATATGAAAATTAAATAAATTAGGAAAATTGTTGTGGTGTTTGCGCTGGTGGTGGCAAATCTGTGTCAGGTTTTTACAACGGCTTGCGCGGTCGCATCAAAGAAGTAGCTCCCCATGTTGCTTCGAGCCATTGCGCCATTCATAGACAAAGCTTAGTTTCAAAACCGCTTCCTGATCCATTGAAAGAAGTTCTCAATCAGTCCGTGAAAACGGTTAGCTTTATTAAGAGCAGTGCAACAAAATCAAGACTATTAAAATTGTTATGTGAAGAAATGGACAGCCTACATTTCACATTGCTTTTTCATACAGAAATAAGGTGGTTATCACGAGGGAAATTACTCACACGATTGTTTGAATTGAGAAATGAAACCCAAGTTTTTATTGAGGATCACCCCTTTGAGTTGGGTTGCAAGTTTCATGACTGCAATTGGCTTCAGCAGCTTGCATACGCAAGTGATCTTTTTTCAGAAATAAATAAACTAAATTTAGGATTACAAAATAGTTCGATTACAATCTTCAAAGTTACTGACGAAATTGAATAAATGATTAAGAAATTACACTTTTGTGAATCCTGTATCATCAAGGATCAGAATGAAGCGTACAGCACTCTTCACAGTTTCCTAGCTGAGCACAATCTTAAACTTTCCATAGAAGTGAAATCTGATATAGTCTCACACTTAAAAGGACTTCAAGTGTCGTTCAGGCACTACTATCCTGAGCGAAGCTGTGAAGATAACTGGATTTCAAATCCTTTTTATCAATGTTTTTTGAGCAAACTAACAAATTTTCAATCTCAGACAAAGAAGAACTGATAGAAATGTCAACAGATTCGTCTCTGCAATCCGAGTTCAAACATGCAAATCTCAATTAGTTCTGGGAACGTGTGAGGACTGAATATAAAAGTCTCACCTGTATAGCCATGAAATACTTGTTGCCTTTTACAAGCTCAGTACTTGTAGAAAGGACTTTTTCTTCGTATGCTTTCATCAAAAATAAACATTGAAACAAGCTTGAAGCAGCTCCTGATTTGGGGCTGTACTTGTCACCATTTTAACCGGAATTTAAGAAGCTGAGCTCTGGCATCCAAGTTCAAGGATCTCATTGAGTTATCTTTTCATCACAAAAACTTGTCTTATAAAACATTCATAATAATATGTTTTAAAAATAATGAGAAAAAATTATTCATTATGCTTGGATGTAATTTCATTGTTAAACTAAATTTTGGATTGTAAAATAAAATCAATACTTCATATATGATGCGTCTTTAATTACCTTTTAACAATTAAAAACAGCATTACTAAATGTCAAAAAAAAATTTTATGGAGGTATATGTATGAAGACCAGAGGGGATTGGTGGTTGAAGGGAAGAGGATGGTTGAAAATAAAAATCCTACTCAAGGGGTACGGGAGATGAAAAAGGTTGGGAAGCGCTGTACTAGTCTAAGAAACAGATCGTTAAAAACAGCCACATACATTGGGACACACAAGTGTTCAGGACACATAAGAGTTCAGGACACATAAGTGCTAAATAAGACCGGTTATGTGATGCATTGAGGCACGATTGCGCTGCATGGTACAGTACAGTATGACGTTGACGTTCTGCATTTGATGTAGAGGAGATGTAAACAGTACANGCATGTAAGATGCTGTTGGATGCATGTTGAGTGAAGAACATGTACGAAAAATTGAAAAAATTCCCTTATCAAACAGTACAATTTCCCGAAGAATTGGGGATATGTCTGACGATATTGAATCTTCAGTTGTTCAAAAAATAAAACAAAGTCCCTTCTTTTCTATTCAAGTGGATGAAAGCACTGAGGTTTCCAATTTATCAATTTTGCTTGTCATTGCAAGATACCTGGATGGTAACGTGCTTGAAGAAAATCTGTTGCTATGCTACCCTCTTACTGGAAAATGTGTAGGTGAAGACATATTTCATGTTATTCAGGGTTTTTATATGAAAATTAAATAAATTAGGAAAATTGTTGTGGTGTTTGCGCTGGTGGTGGCAAATCTGTGTCAGGTTTTTACAACGGCTTGCGCGGTCGCATCAAAGAAGTAGCTCCCCATGTTGCTTCGAGCCATTGCGCCATTCATAGACAAAGCTTAGTTTCAAAACCGCTTCCTGATCCATTGAAAGAAGTTCTCAATCAGTCCGTGAAAACGGTTAGCTTTATTAAGAGCAGTGCAACAAAATCAAGACTATTAAAATTGTTATGTGAAGAAATGGACAGCCTACATTTCACATTGCTTTTTCATACAGAAATAAGGTGGTTATCACGAGGGAAATTACTCACACGATTGTTTGAATTGAGAAATGAAACCCAAGTTTTTATTGAGGATCACCCCTTTGAGTTGGGTTGCAAGTTTCATGACTGCAATTGGCTTCAGCAGCATGCATACTTAAGTGATCTTTTTTCAGAAATAAATAAACTAAATTTAGGATTACAAAATAGTTCGATTACAATCTTCAAAGTTACTNAAGTGATCTTTTTTCAGAAATAAATAAACTAAATTTAGGATTACAAAATAGTTCGATTACAATCTTCAAAGTTACTGACGAAATTGAATAAATGATTAAGAAATTACACTTTTGTGAATCCTGTATCATCAAGGATCAGAATGAAGCGTACAGCACTCTTCACAGTTTCCTAGCTGAGCACAATCTTAAACTTTCCATAGAAGTGAAATCTGATATAGTCTCACACTTAAAAGGACTTCAAGTGTCGTTCAGGCACTACTATCCTGAGCGAAGCTGTGAAGATAACTGGATTTCAAATCCTTTTTATCAATGTTTTTTGAGCAAACTAACAAATTTTCAATCTCAGACAAAGAAGAACTGATAGAAATGTCAACAGATTCGTCTCTGCAATCCGAGTTCAAACATGCAAATCTCAATTAGTTCTGGGAACGTGTGAGGACTGAATATAAAAGTCTCACCTGTATAGCCATGAAATACTTGTTGCCTTTTACAAGCTCAGTACTTGTAGAAAGGACTTTTTCTTCGTATGCTTTCATCAAAAATAAACATTGAAACAAGCTTGAAGCAGCTCCTGATTTGGGGCTGTACTTGTCACCATTTTNTATGCTTTCATCAAAAATAAACATTGAAACAAGCTTGAAGCAGCTCCTGATTTGGGGCTGTACTTGTCACCATTTTAACCGGAATTTAAGAAGCTGAGCTCTGGCATCCAAGTTCAAGGATCTCATTGAGTTATCTTTTCATCACAAAAACTTGTCTTGTAAAACATTCATAATAATATGTTTTAAAAATAATGAGAAAAAATTATTCATTATGCTTGGATGTAATTTCATTGTTAAACTAAATTTTGGATTGTAAAATAAAATCAATACTTCATATATGATGCGTCTTTAATTACCTTTTAACAATTAAAAACAGCATTACTAAATGTCAAAAAAAAAATTTTATGGAGGTATATGTATGAAGACCAGAGGGGATTGGTGGTTGAAGGGAAGAGGATGGTTGAAAATAAAAATCCTACTCAAGGGGTACGGGAGATGAAAAAGGTTGGGAAGCGCTGTACTTGTCTAAGAAACAGATCGTTAAAAACAGCCACATACATTGGGACACACTAGTGTTAAGGACACATAAGAGTTCAGGACACATAAGTGCTAAATAAGACCGGTTATGTGATGCATTGAGGTACGATTGCGCTGCATGGTACAGTACAGTATGACGTTGACGTTCTGCATTTGATGTAGAGGAGATGTAAACAGTACANACGATTGCGCTGCATGGTACAGTACAGTATGACGTTGACGTTCTGCATTTGATGTAGAGGAGATGTAAACAGTACAGGTACCCAGAATTGCGTACCCCATTCCAAAAGGTTGAACTTAGAGGAAAAAAAGGAACACATATAACATGACGACTGCTCAATCAGTCATCCGTGTGCAGTCGAATACAGTACACTGCAAAGTGAGAGTTGTCGTAATGGAATTGCACTCCACCAACGAGAAGGAAAAATCCTGCTCATCTATGGAGATTGTTAGTTAGCAGATGAATGTGTTTATATTATTTTACATTTCAGTGTAGTACGTTCAAGTGAGATGTACTGAAACACACACACGGTTATGTTATTGCTATTATCAATAGCTTGGTTTGCTCACTCGTCGTTCATTCTGTTGAAGGTCAGCGTAATGCTAGTCAGGCGGAGCAACTATACAAAGAGCGATGCCCTGACAAGACCCCACCGTCCAGACGGATGTTTTCCCGTCTCATTGTGAAGTTATGTGAAACGGGAAATTTTTACCCACAAATATGCAATTATCGTAGAACTAGCACAGATAAAGCTGCTGAAAATGCTTTTATCGCAACTATAGCAGTTAATCCACACATCAGCACACGTCAACTGGAAGCCGAAATTGTCATTCTTAAAACGAGTGTACAGCGCCTTTTTAATCTTCATATATTCCATCACTATCATGTACACTTACACCTATAATAGCATGGGAATGATTTCCAGAATCGTGTAGAGTTATGTCAATCGGCACAGCATCAAATTATCACCAACCCGAACCTTTTTTCGGATATTCTTTTTACAGAAGAATTGTCGTTCTCCGACTCAGGCTATGTGAATATGAGAAACATGCATTATTGGGCCGTCGAGAACCCACGATGTCTTAGACAGACAGACCATCAGTGTCAATAGAGAGTTAATGTCTGTTGTGGGATGGTTGGCAGGAAGATTAAAGGGCCTTATTTCGTGAGTGTTAACCGAAACGGCAGGGCGTATGCCACGTTCTTACAAACAATTCTTCCTGGCATTCTGGATGATATACCTCTAAGGAATAGAGTGATAATGTGNCTGGATGATATACCTCTAAGGAATAGAGTGATAATGTGGTAACTGAAAGATGGATGCCTAGCTCATAATGCCGTGTATACACGTCGTGTTTTGGACCCAAAATATTCTGGTAGGTGAATTGGTCGTGGAGGATCCGTTCTGTGGCCTGCTCGGTCTCATGAACTTAACAACATGAATTTTTTTCTTTGGTGTTACATCAAAGGCGCTGTCTATCGAGATGTTCCAACAACTCCAGAGAACACGCAGGAATGTATTGTGCCTACTTGTAATGATTTTCAGCATGTATCACTGGAAGAATCAATGTTTTTATTAATCCAGTGACTTAATTTGTGTATAGCTGCCAATGGTAACCACTTTAAACATCTAATGTGAATGTTCTACCAATCGCAGTACCAACATGAAAAGTACTACAAATGGGCAGTAGAGATTTCACTTTATTTGGAGTATTTCATATTCATGTTATAACGGTGTACAGTATGCTACATGTTTAAATACTCGTAGGTCTTCACGAGCGTCATTGAACGTTTGACTAATAGATACATGGTGCCATTTAAAATATTGATGTTAGTATTCGTATCTCACTAATAAATAATGCTATGAGGCTAACTCTCCAGCAGTATCATTTCCCCCTTCCAGTTTTTAAAACGTTTGTGTGAAACTCTTTTTTCATTTAGAGCCCCAGTACAGAATTGTTGTGGGTGATTAAGATAAATAGACACACATATACATAAATTATTAAAAGTAACCATTTCAAAATTAGGCATTTTAAGTTCTTATTTATATTCAGTTAGCCAAAACACATTTTGTACAAGCAAAACTGTGTGCAGGGTAGTGAACGCATACAATATATTGTTTTATTTTTCCAGCATGGACGAGGTATGTGCAATCTTGGTTCTGGAATTTTGCGGCAGACGGTAATTCGNGAATTGTTGTGGGTGATTAAGATAAATAGACACATATATACATAAATTATTAAAAGTAACCATTTCAAAATTAGGTATTTTAAGTTCTTATTTATATTCAGTTAGCCAAAACACATTTTGTACAAGCAAAACTGTGTGCAGGGTAGTGAACGCATACAAAATATTGTTTTATTTTTCCAGCATGGACGAGGTATGTGCAATCTTGGTTCTGGAATTTTGCGGCAGACGGTAATTCGNATATTGTTTTATTTTTCCAGCATGGACGAGGTATGTGCAATCTTGGTTCTGGAATTTTGCGGCAGACGGTAATTCGAAAAATACTTTTATACGCCACTGTTATCAAGTTAATAATAATATACCAATACGGAACACTTGGCAGACCTATTGGAAACCACTTTTAGCTAAAGAATATAAAGTAGCTTATTTGAAAGTAAGTATGCTATAAATATTTATATGCGTTGTAAAATGACGAACGGTAAGTAACAAAGAATCAGTCAAGAAACAACTCTAATGTTCCATAGGAAACTGTAAAAAAATGTGAATTTTAATTCCGTCTTTGTTCATTAACGTCTTGCATGAGCTAGTGCTGGTGGTGACAGTTCATAAACTTTCCCACTCTCAAAGAGCAATGTCCGGTATTGGGATGTAGAGTATTCCCCTACGTGCTGTATAACTATCCTCTACCAGTAACATGCATCTAGGCACGCATTCTGCTAGCACAGAGTTTATTCTTTAATTTCTTTCCCTGAGATACTTACATCCGCCAGTTTTTGGTTGTACTCGTTGCTGAGAATGTCGTGCGCAGCGCTCAGCATGACCACGTAGCCGTAGTTGTTGCAAAGACCAAGCAGCCAGTACGCCAGTAAGTCCCGCCACTGCCTGCGCAATGGTTCCGCGGACACATCTGTTGACGTGTCGTCCATAGGACGGCTCGACGCGCAGCCAGTGACTTCTTCTCGTCCTCCGCCCGGTTCTAAGAAAAGTATTTATTGGTGCAGGAGGTGTAAATAAATACAAGCCACACAAAATAACACAAGCTACATATGATGCACAACTTACTCTCATTTTCAGTCTCAGCCATTTCGTNAATACAAGCCACACAAAATAACACAAGCTACATATGATGCACAACTTACTCTCATTTTCAGTCTCAGCCATTTCGTCAGGAAAAAAATAATATACAGAGTTACATCCAGATGGTGGTTATCTAAAAAAAAAAAAAAAAGAAGTAGTATTAGTTTCAAAATTTGCATTTTTAATGCAAACTAACCATTTTAATTTCCCTNAAAAAAAAAAAAAAAAGAAGTAGTATTAGTTTCAAAATTTGCATTTTTAATGCAAACTAACCATTTTAATTTCCCTTATTAATTTAAATTATTGTATTAGATCCACTAAAGCTTAATTACAGATTATTAACCAGGCTCTTGAAGCAAGCAGTAAGCGGAGCTAAGGGACTTGACAATAAGTAGAGCTCCACATCTTAATAGCCACACACCTGATGCGTACAATATAAAGCTTGTGCTGTTTAGGTGCAAGTTAATACCACTCAAGGAATTTGGGAGACAATTTTAGGTAAGCAAATATTTTGTAAATAATGTTTATTTTTAAAGTTTAAAATAGTTAGGAATTTTTTATTTTAAATACTTGATAATATTCATTTAGAATTATGGAGTTTGCAAATTCGCATTCGATTACAGAAACAAACATGGAACGATGTCAACTTTATGCTCAAACACTAAGACTTCAAATCACAAATAACCTTAACACTACATGTTCTCTTTTAAAGGCAACAAATATTTTAACAACGCTATAACTAAACAAGAGATCGTTGGAACAGAATTTTAGTTTTCTTTCCTATAAAAAAACGATTTCATACATATAAAGAAGCAATAAAGGTTGTAATAAAATTCATCAACTTAACAAAATATCTTTTGCCAACATTTCAAGTTAAGTTTCAAGTAATTATTTCAGTAATAAACATAGACAAATGGCTAGACAAACCAAATGTCTCATTGTTATTCGCCTAAACGAACATTTTACAGGCACTAAATATTCAGTGAACTTCAAATTTCCATTTCGCTTAGATTTTCATAAGTACTTAGGATCATTCAAAAATGATGGTGCATAGATAAATCAACTTTACTTTTTCACCATCCTTTTTGAATAATCTCGTATTATATTTTTTGTCACAAAACNGGTGCATAGATAAATCAACTTTACTTTTTCACCATCCTTTTTGAATAATCTCGTATTATATTTTTTGTCACAAAATGTTTTATTGATAAAAAATATTTTTGTATGGTAATTTCCTTGCTCATCCTCTTTTTATGCTGTACCGATAAAATATGCCCGCATTTTATTTTGTGATGTTTAAGCCACACATGTGTGCCATATTACAAATATGGAAAGCCATTAAAAAAGTTTAAAATATATTTACCTTCTTTACATAAAAACAAAACAAAGCTATTTTTTATTTCACATCCACACAGCTATTTGTGCTTATCATATATGCTACGATTAAATCTCTTTCATCTCTCTGCTACCTTGTTGATGAAGGCTGATTAATTATAAATCCATTTGTTTTTAATTTCATTTTTCTCCTCTAGTGATAACTGAGAAAAAGAAATAGCTTGTAAACAGTCTCTTTTACTCTGCTCATGTAAAATTATATTCAAATATAGTGAAAGTAGCTTAGTTACAAACCTCTAAATGCTTCACTTTACACCTGAAGTAATCACCAGCTTAACGACAGCAAAGCAATATAAATGCGCGCACCCGTTGCTCGTCCCACAACTGCCTGTATGCGCGCGGAGAGCGAAATCNGGCTAGCGCCCGTGCAGCCCACATGCGCGCGGAGAGCGAAATCTCCCCCTCCCTCTGCGCACGAAGTCGCTGCCACAGCGAGCGCATGCGCTAGCGAAGCTGGACGGGCTGCCTACTACTCAGCCCAGCTACGCCGCCCAGCCTAGCACGAGTGCTGTACAAGCTACATAAACACGCGTTGCTCAGTCGAGGGATCGGCCTACGGTTATTGGCAGAGTAAAAAGCTCAAATCAATCATAATAAGGTTTATTTTAAATTGAGATCAGCTGCGACACTACAAATTGTTTACTCTAATTCGCAAATAATTCTTGAAGGGGGGCTGCAACCCTGCAGCCCTAAAACACGAACCACCACAGCTACACCAAATAAAATGTAAACAATATCAGATCATCAATACCACAAACAAAAATATTTGTTAATTCTATAATTTTAATAAAAATGCACGGATAGGAATTAGATTTTCAGTACACATTGTATTACACTATTTTAAACAATCATTATTTATACATGGACGACAGTTTCATCCTTATTAAATGCTTTCGTGAGAATTGTTCTGTAACATGTTCTGGATTCACAACAATTTCAAGAAAGATGTTCAACAATATCAATCCGTTTAGTCGGTCTTCCACTATGACAGAGTGAAGGTAGGTTTTAATCCTCTTTAATGTACAGAATGAGCGCTCGGATTTTGCAGCAGTCATAATAATGTAAATATAAGTAATCAAGATACGTAAGATGTTGGGATGGTAGTAAATATTTGGAAAAGCTTGGTACGAATGGCTGTAAACCGATATTCCACTTTCGATTTATTTACAAAAGAGACCATGTATTCGGTTTACCTTCAAAATCGCCCAAACTTCTTGACAAGTCATACGAGTAACAACATCTAATCACCCATACTTGTTACAATTTAATGAACTGTGAACTGGTATATTTCCAAGAATTCCTAAAAATGTAGTGTTACTATAACATACATTTCCAATAGAGTTTACAGTTTTGAAAAGAGCCAGGGAAATTCCTTTTGTGGTTTTTTTACGGATAATGAAAATTATTATAAAATAAATAATAATGATCCTATCAGGCTACTTTATATTCAAATTGGAAATGTGTTGTTTTGCAACTGCCTTAACGGCGTTAAATTTCCAAACAAATTAAATTGTATACAAACTCTGTAGCTACGATTTGTATTGTGGCAACTAAATTATGTAAAAAAATTAATTTTTTAATTTCCAAATTCAAAACATTCGCTCATTGTGACTTACAATCTGTAGTTTTACACAAATATTTCCATGTGAATACTACTCAAATAACCTGAATTTTTTGAGAAAATTCTATAGAATTGTAAATTTTTAATATTATTTCGGGAATTATTTGACTCATTCTCACAAATTTTGGAATTTTGGAATTTTCCAAAAATCTCGTTCTTGTAAATGCCGGATGTTAAAAAAATTAATCTGGTTTCGATAGGCAAGGAACAGAGAACCATGCGGTAATTAGTGAAATACGTGTCTTTCTGGTAGTAGAAACTGCTGACAAGTAGCATAAATGCTCAATATGCCCACGCCGTTCTGCCACAAATGGGTTCTGAATCACTTGGGAGCCGACTCGGTGCTCAGTTAAGCCATGCCTAGGTCACAAATGTCAGGGTGCGTCCCAGGTGTGTAGACGGTAAGTAGCCAGAAGGCGAGCTCCCTTCAGTGAGCGTTAAGACAACGACACCACAACCGAAGGCGTTTCGCATTCTCCAGTTTAACTGTTGCAAGTCTGTAACAACTTTGCAGCGTAATTTTCGGTGAGAGCACGGCACAGCAACCCCTATCGCTCAGAGCACTCGAGGTTAGCACGAGCAGTTTTGGCAAACAGGTTTTTTGTTTAAGGGAAAATGAACAGGTTGCCCCCGTGTTTCCGACGAAGACGTTGGGTGCATCTGGAAGAGTTTTGTAAGCGGTTCACAAAAGTCTATTCATCGAGCCAGCTGAGAGCTAGCCATTTCCCATACGACTGTCTGGCGCGTTTTACAATGGCGCTTGATATCCAAACCAAACAGGTTTGAGCTCGTACACGCCCTACCTCAAGGTGTTAAACAACGATATTTGGCGTTTGGTGCATTAATTCTCGAAAAGGAAATTATATATTTCGAAATAAAATGGAATATGACGCTGGTCTTTCATGCTTAGTGTTCAGTGACGAGGCCATTTTCATCTCATGTCACGGAAAACCGCTACAACATACGGATATGGGGATCACAGTAGCCACATGCCATAGTCAAGCATGAGAAATAATCCTCTAAAATAAATGTGTTCTGCGTCATTTTCCCAAAAACAATTATGGTATGTTCTTTTTTCCTGACCACACTGAGTTAGGAATCTCGTGCCTGCAAATGTTGCAGAACTAGCTTTTCCCGCAGTTACAGGCAGATACCGATGATTTCATATTCCAGCAGGATGAAGCACAACGTCACTGACACTAGCAATTTCAAAAATTCCTGAACAACGATCTTCTTCGCCGATGGATAGGCCATCAGGAACATATAGATTTGGCATTATACTACTGGCCACCAAGATCGCCTGATTTCACTGTATGTGACTTTTTCTTGTGAGGGTTTGTGAAATATTCACTTGATGTGCCACACCTTCATACGAAACTTGACGAACTTCGAAAACCTATAACAACAGCAGTTGCTGCAGCAACGCCAGACATGTGCGCTTCTGCGTGGAACGACTTTGATTAGCGCGTATATGTATTCCGTCCATCGGTAGGGGATAATATTGAACATTTGTGATAATTGTAAGCAAAACATTATATTGCCAGGCGTTTATTACACTTCTTACTGTTTCAATCTCTGTTCCTTAGTTTAAAATATGTTTAGCCTTTCATATCGTATTAAAACAATTTAACTGATTCAAGCCAACTTTATTATGCTGATAGAAATTAAAAAATTAATTAACTTATTGACAGATTCATGTATCGTCATTTTGGGAGGCAGAACTAGAAGCATTTCATTTTAGAATGATTCAGTTCATACAAACCTGGATTTCGTAGTAAAATAAGTTATATATGGAAGATAATTAAGATGTTATACCTATCAGATAGAGGCCGTAATATAAATTGAAGGTTGTATACCATATATATGAAAATATTCGTCTGGTTTGGCTAATGCCTAATGCGCATGGAATACTACATAATAGCATTACATTCAACAAAATGTTACTTATATAACTAAATAGTCTTCTTTCCTCTACATGGGTGCAAATTATTTTTAATGATGTATTTAAAGCTTAGATGCTATGTAAGTCTTGGCGTCTCGTTGACAGCGATATCATTAGAGATGTAACGAGAAACATATGGAACAGTTGTGAGACAGTAACAAATACGCATGTGCCTTATCCGGAACTCGACCCCAGAAAACCTTGCACCATAAGCCAGTGTGCAATGAACTGCATTACAAAGGTAGGATTCGGTGCATCAGCTTCGGGTGTAATCGATCCAGTGTTTTGGTAGATAGGGTTTACTAACCAGAAATATTAACAGGGCCATCGTTTTGAAAAAAAAAAGGTCTCCGAAACACTTAAAGCATGTAGGTTTACATGGTCTACCATAATGCAACTTGTTTGAAGAATTTGCTGTAAATCGGTTAATTGGTTGCTGAGATGTAGTGTAAAAACTTTATTTCCTTTTTTAGTTTTAGCGTGAAAATTTGAGTTTGAGATATTTTGTACAAGACATTTCTAATAGAAACTGTCAGCATAAAAATGTTGGTTAGATTTTGTTTAATTGCTTAACATATACGACAAACTTATCTATATTACATATATGGCCGACATTTTTAAATTCAATGTATGATCCCACTTAAATCATGAAAATTGGAATGACCATCTGTAGCGTTATAATGTGTGGAATTTGGTGGAAATTATATTAATGGTTCTGGAAATATGGCAAAATGTTCAATTTCCTCACCTTGCACTATTTTACAAAATTGTTGGCAAAGAGGATTTCTGTACACATAATATATACTTCCATTGAATACTGTTAGCGTACAAAATTAAATTTTATTTCATTGAATTATGTTTAATAGATATAACATATATGTATACAATGTTTATATTAATGCCATTTATAGAAAAGGACTGCGATACTTGAAACATGTAAATTTTCATGCCCTACTTATTCTAGGATTAATTTTGTGTAAAGTTTAATAGGAATCAGTTTATTGATCTGCGATATACTGCATTATACCTCCTTTTCTTCACGTGAAGATAAAAAAAATGAGGGACAAAAAGGCTATGATTTAATAAATTTCATGATTGTCATATGAACTGCAAATACACAAAGTTAAGTTTTAAACGGTTACACTGTTTCGTAGATATAGCATACTAAGATAAAATGTTATATATACACCATTCTGAAAATAAGTGTCTAGCCCACGTCAAACCTATAAATTCATACAGCCTACCATAGAAAAATTAATTAGTAAAATTTTATAGTAATCGGTTGACTATTTCACGAGATATGACATAAAAAAATTATTTTCCATGTGGGGCTATCTTACAAAATAGTTGATAAATGAGTATCTGAAAAGACGCATTTGGTAGTTATAATATATTCTGAGAGCATAAAAAGTTAAGCTGAAATTATTTTCGTAGTTACATTGATATTCAATAACAATCTTTTATATGGCTGCTATTTTGAAAATAAGTGGCTCACCAACTGAAAACTGAAGTTTGCATGGCCTACTCTAGTGCTTAATTTTGCCACATTTATTATAAATCTTTGTTTTTTTCCAAATATGTAGCAAAAAAATCTTATTATTTCATGTGATTCTATTTTTTAAATGGTGTACAAAACAAACTTTGGGTAGATACATTTAAATGTTGCAACATACAACTGCTGGCATACATACACTAGTTTGAATTTATTGCATTGATCCACCGATAAAGCACACTAAGATATAACAGCTACATGAAGGCCATTTTGAAAATAATTATATGACCCACTTAAAACATAAAACACTTGCAAAATAGCTAATTATTTGCCAATTTTGGTAGTAATGGATTAATTATTTCCCGAGATATGACAGAAATACTTGATTTATTCATGTAGCACTATCTAAAAAATGGCGGGCAAAAGAGGCATTTTGTAGTTATGTTCGATAATTGTAATACGTACTGCCAGCATAAAACGTTGTAGAAATTTATTACATGGTGCCTACAAAATACCACACTAAGACAAAATAGCTATATTGCCGCCTTTTAAAAATAAGTGTCTCACACACTTAAAATATACCAATTTACATCACCTGTCGCAATACTTGTTTGCCGAATTTGATAGAAATCGGTCGATTTTGCGATATTTGATTTAAAAACTTTATTTATTTATGTGGCATTACCTTATAAAACAGTGGACGAAAAAAGCTATTTGTTGGCATGCATATTGCTTGTAACAGGTACTTTCAGCATACGAAATTCGGTAGAAATCGGCAAAAGAGTATCTTAGATATACCAAATAAACCTAAAATATTTGTATAGCTACCATATTGAAAATAAGTGCCTAATCAAGTTAACATACAGATGTTTTCATGATCTGACATAGGTTTACTTTGTATCAAATTTGGCGAAATATGGTTAATAAGTTTTCGAGATATAAAATAAAAGCTTTATTTTTCATCTCTAAATTCAATGCATGCATGATGCACTGTTAACATACAAAATTTGTTTCAAATCTCTTGAATGGTTCTTGAGATATGACATAGCACCATACATTTTTATGACCGCAATTTTGAAAGAAGAATCCGGCATCGCCGAAAACTATAAAAGTCTGACGTCCTTTCTAAACACTGCATGTGTACCATGTTTGGTGAAATTCAGTTGACACATTAAAACGTTTTTGGGTGGGACACACATATACACAGATAAACACAGGCACGCACAGACAGGAAAGTGATCTCATAAGAATTTATTTCCTTCTTATTTATGATATTTCGTAATCAAGTGCTTCCAAAAAAAATAATGTATTATTTTATGACTCTTTGCAACTGCTTTACACGTTTCTTGCCAATTTTGTCATGGAAATAACATAATGGGAAACAAATAATGCTTGTACAATTTTAGTAGAAAAAAACTATTTTCGAAACTCTGAACTTATAACATTCAAGAAGCAGTAATACACAAGGCAAACAGAGATGTTATTAATGTAATGTATAGTAGGTAACAAAAATGTGATAACATAAATTCCATACACTGTTAAACCTCAAATTATTCTTCATCGACATCCAGCACCTTCTGCCAATGTGTCTCCAGCTGCGCAATGCCCTGACAGTAAAATTGGAAGGTTTTGGATACAAGGAATTCCGTGAGTGCCTGCCGTAAAACTGTCTAATTTGCGAAGGATTTCCCATGGAGGTGGTGGTCAACAAGCTGGGAAAGGTGATAATCTGTTGGCACAAGATCCCATGAGTATGGTGAATGTTACAGTGTCTCCCAGGGAAGGCGTTGTGTCGTATGCCTGGCCAATCGCACCAAATGCAGCATAGCATTTTCATGAAGGAGCAGTACACCCTTGCAATTAGCTAGTGATGGCTCCTTCTGCTTCAGGGCCTTTTGCGCACATTCCAGCTTCTGCGAGTACAGGTCATCTGTGATGGTTAGGTCCATTGATATCAGCTCGTAGAACACCACTTGGCGTGAGTGTATCAGTGGTCTTGTACTGTGAATCGCAGTGTTCCATGGTGAAAACCAATATCTGGCGTGCTTGTGTCATACCAGACCCATTTTTCGTCACTGGTGAACACTCGATCGAATATGGGTGCACTTTGGTGCCGAGAGGCATTGAGAAACAGGTTGTCATTCGTTGTTGCTTGTTGTCTTCCGACAGTGTGTGGGGTACCCAAATGCTAAACTTGAATGACTTCCCTATGCAGTGCAGGTGAAGTCTGTTTCATCGGAGAGTTCGGCATGCTCACTACATGTTTGGCTGTTGTCCTTCTCCTTGGCCGCCTTCAGAACCTCGTCATCCAGAATCTGGATGACGAAGCCCTAAAGCTGTCCACTTCAAAGTTCATCACAAAGGAATAGATCTCTTGACCTGGACTTATGGAACCAATGCCTGGTGGTGCGCTCATTCACAGTATTATCCACAAAGGCCTGACTTATTTTGCGACTTGATGAGTATGTGAAAAATCCTACCCTGAGTCGTAAAGCGGACAACCCGAAAGTGCTCTTTTGTCACCTCAATTTCTCTTAGCCACTGCTTGAACTATGAATGCTGTGAATGCGCAACACACCTGAATTGGTCGAGGTCAATGACTCCACTCCCACCCCGACTGCTTTTCCGGCACGCGACACATGCATTTCCATATCAGTTATCACTTCAATACTATATAGGTTACAGCAGACGAACTACTCACATGTAACTCTTCACGAAGCATTATTGTCATCTCCGTCTTGCCTATGCCCAGGCTATGAGCATGTTGATGAGACTGTTGATAATTGGAAGGGCATGTGTGTGTTCAGTGAATCAAGGTTTTTTGCTACACCAAATCGATGGTCTTGTGAGCGTATAGCTTCAATGCGGTGCTTTGGACCCTATCTGCATGGCGAGTACTGTGCAGAGGTGGCTGTACTGTGAGATATTTTCTTATGTTGGCATTTAATGGTGCTAGTAACTTTCTAGCTAGATGCATCATATGGGTCGGTCCCACAACTCCACCAACATCAATCTCATACAGTATCCGTGACATGTGAAACTGGCCATTCGGAGCATGTATCTTTCACCGATCTCAATCGGCTTACAATAAAATTGCTTCAGGGATACATGGTGCCAGATCCCCGTGGATATGCATAAGTAATACGGAACTTGTGGTATTCCAGCCTCGAAATGTCTGAGCCATCCTGCGTGCCAAAAGTGAACCAACGAAGTTATAATATATTATTCGCTTATTTGCGAGCATTCAGTCTAATTCTCCAGAGTTAATTATTCCCAAGTAACGAGACTTCAACTCCGTCGTTTTGACAGCTATTACAAACACATAAGTAAGAATTTCGAGCTGTTTTTCAGAAAATGTTAGATATATTCGTATAAGAATATTTAAAGCTTCTGGGTTGCGGCTGCTTCAAAGTCGTTGTTTTTCCCGAAGTTTTGGCAGACATTCCAGTCTCCATCCTCAGAGGTAACTATCAGCTGATCTCTCGTATGCCCCCGGAAGGCTGTGCTGTTACGGGACCAGGAACCGAAGATCAAATAATTCGTTAAGTGGGTTTGAAAATCTAGTTGAAGCCCGAAATACTTGGATCGAATAACTGAGTCAGATGTGGGCTGCCCTGTTTATGTTTCAGCTGGGCTTCGGGCCCGTATTTATAGCTGATAACCACTCTTGCTAACTTAGTAAATTTACGTGTAGGTGTTATCGGTGAGGGAGTGAAGTTCCCCACCAGTCTCCCAACTGGCGTGTTGTAGAGTCATGATATATGTAGAACATGTATAGTACTGTTTGCAAGTGGCTAGTTTATCTCGCGTGTAATATGTCGGTGAGTCCCTACAAACCGAATCGCTGCTCATCGAAAACCCAGCTTGGCACATCAGTCCTTAGAGCACTGCAAGTCAGGATCTGGCCTCGCACTTATTCTCCGGTCATTTCATCGTAAAGTGTTTGTGAATAAAGTTGCAAATAATTAGTACACTTTTCTGGCGCCCTATTTACCAGGACTGTTGCCAGCCCTCGTCAAATCTAGGGCTAACCATTTTAATACGCGTTCTTACATCAGCCTCCCGAAGGGCATCATTTATAATTCATTCCTAGTAAATATGAAACCAGCCTTATAGCCTTGAATTAAAATATACCTGTAATTTTTTTAAAAAAATTAGATTTTTTCTTTTGGTTTTCTAAATAAATTTTTAACTCTTTTTATTAGTTTATTTTTTTATTTTAATTTATTTGTTTTTAAATTTTTATAATATTATCTAAAAAAATGTAATTAAATCTTGACTTAAAAACTAGTTCCCCCTAACCAAGTCCTGACAGGCTATGTACCTCTCGGCCTGGATTCCTGACTACAGAGTCGGGCGGAAATGTCTACCAGTGCACCCACATGAGCTGCCTTGACAGGGCGTAATTACGAGTCGCGTAGGAGGAAGCTGTGTGTGTGTTTGCGGCTGTGCGTGTCCGCATAGTATGGTGAAGTGTAAGGAAGTGTTAGTATGTGTTAATTATGACCACCTTGTGTGTTTGTATAGGTCCCAGGGAGCTCTGCTCGGCTCCAGTGGTTCGTGTTAACTGAGCTGTCTAGCTCAGTTTTTTTCCTAACCTTCCCTATTACTAATTATTAAGTGTACGTCCATTGTAGGGATGGGAGCTAATTGCGTCTCAGGACTGGGCCCCATACGCCTGAAAGGAAAGGAATACATGCAAAAGAGGAGTGCATCGCGTTATAGAGGTATTGGACAGCCAAGGCCACTGTTGAGGGCAATGACTGCCTCCCTGATTAAACCTATAGCTGAAGCTATAGCTAAGAATAGGGAGGTGAAAAACCAGCATTGAGACCGTAAAAACTCCTCCAAAAATGACAGAAGTTCAAAACTTTTGCGTGCATCATTGAAATGGTACGGGAAACAGAAGGAAAGGATAACCATGCTTTAAATGTGAATTAGGAAGTATTAGAGGAGTGGGGGCGGGGATTGTGGGTGCAGACGCCCTTCACTTTGGTCAAGGTAGTTTTGTTAAATGTGTAGAATTTTGTCCCTGGCCGATCGGAGAATTTTACATGCCTGAAAGTAGTATGAATGTAGTGTGAATTAACAATCTCTGTAAATCACGTTTTATAGTGTAAATATTCTAACTGTTTTAGTAGTTATGTGACTCGTGCCCTGTAGATCTCACCGGAAATGGCAGTGAAGCTATCCAGACGGAATTAACCCACAAGGCAGGGGGTGAAGTCTCCCTAGTTCGCAGGTGGAGAACTATAAAGCGAATCGATCACACATTCAGGGGTAAGTTTAAGAGCCTGATGCAAGTTTCCCCGCCCCAGGTTCCTTGATTTAAACTGTATAGAGTAGTGCATGCTGTGGTGTAGCAGTGTAGCCCTACAGCATGGAACTGGCCGGAACTGGTAGTGAAGCTATCCAGACGGGTTCATTTCACACTGTGGGTGGTTGTCAGCCCTATCACACATGCAGAGAACTCTAAAGTTAGTCAATCATACACCTGCGCACTCGGGGGATGAGTTAATGGTTGTGTTGTGTTTAGATTTAAATTAACGCTATTAATGTAATGCATTTATCTGGGGATACCAGCGTACAGTATTGTTGTAGCCTCTGGTTGAAATCGAGGCTAAGATTTTACGATAATCGCTGTTTTTCTATTTTCCGTGTCTCTGGGTCGTATTCAGGTATTTCATTTATAAGAGTGTTATAATGTTCACTTAGACTTTCATATATGTTTTTAATTCTATTTTTATTACTTCTTTAATATAGTTAATTTAAAAAATCTGATTTATTGTTTCTTTGCTGGTATACCAGCTTGAATCTGCTATTGCTCGAAGGAATTTATTTTTTGTAATCTGTACTTTCTGCATGTGTGAAGGGGCGGCGTAACCCAATATTTCACAGTCATACAGTTGTAGGGGCCTAATTATTTACTTAAAGATCTGTAACTATTTCCTACGAGGGAATCGAGGTGCTTTAAGAATTGGATATGGATTTATTAAATTTCCTGTGGCTATTTTAGTGATTCTTTTAATGTGTTCTGCCCATGTAAGTGATCTGTCTTAGGCTAACCCTAAATATAGAGTATAGTTAACATTTGGTAAAATATTATTAAATATTCTAAGTTCCTTGTCAGGCTGAGTGCACCTTTTTGTGATAATTAAGTTAATTGATTTTGCAGGATTTATTTAAATTTTCCAGTGAGTGTACCATTGTTCAAATACAGTGAGCTGTCATTGCACGGCTACTAGGACATGTTTTAAATTGGCTGAGGGTTTTTATAGCCGTCTCGTCTGCGTACATTTGTACATAAGCGTCCGCATGTGGAATATCTGCAGTGTATACGTTGCGGAAGAATGGGGAAAGTGGAAAGCCCTAATTCTCTAGTTGTTGATTTAGACCCATCTAGAGCCACGTAAAACTTGCGTTTCCACAAATATTGGGCCACTAGATAAATGTACGTATCAGAGAAATTCAATTAATAAGTTTGTGTATTAGTACTAGAATCCAGCCCTTGTCAAATGCCTTACCCGCATCTAGCATTGTGATTACTGCGTAAGCTTTAGTTTTATCATTAAAGCCGTCGGTGGATTGTTCGACGATTTTAAGTAATGTGTGCCCTGCACTGAAACCAATCTGAAAATGAAATGTGGGATTATATCGTTTTCGTTGGCATGTTTTGGAACCGCGTGTAAATAAGTTTTTTTTTTTTTTCAAATATTTTACTCATGCTGTTTAGTAAGCTTAACAAGCGTCCTTTTTGCGGGTGTATTGTATTATTACCTGACTTGGGCTGTTTTTCAAAGGTCACGATATATTTTATGTTTAAGATGGCATGAAATATAACTAGAAGATATTACAATGCTTCTAACGGAAGTTTTTTTTTAAGAATTTCATAGTTTATTTTGTTTGTACCATCTGATTTGCTATTACGCCTGGATTTGATCAATTTAATTAATTCATTAAGTGTAATTTGTTTTGGTATAGCCTATGTTTCTCGTAGGTATTCAGAACTTGTGTTGTGATTTCTCGTGTGAATTGTCTAACATTAATGTCTTCATTATGCGAGAATTGTTTTTCTAAAATATCTGCGATAGCATTAGCTTTATCCACTGAAGTAATTTAATCCCTGTGTTTGTAATTAATTATAGCTAGGGTGGAAAAGTGTTTATTTCA
Source organism: Clitarchus hookeri (assembly GCA_002778355.1). Classification (NCBI taxonomy): domain Eukaryota; kingdom Metazoa; phylum Arthropoda; class Insecta; order Phasmatodea; family Phasmatidae; genus Clitarchus; species Clitarchus hookeri. The sequence goes on from NQII01000211.1 coordinate 139,501, forward strand.
ACCGCGAAGTGTTCGTTTGAGCTTCCACATTTCTTGTGGTTTTTCGGATACTTCTTTAACAAGATCACCAAATTTATTTATATTTTCGTTCTTTTACTTTGCGCATTACGAGGGATTTTAATCTAATATATAAAAAATTCGGAAATTTGAAGGACTATAATATCAAAATCAAACAACCTAAAACCTTGATTGACCAATGAAATGAACCGTGCAACCGTGATGTTTGTTTACCATAAATTCATAAATGTTCAATGTGGCCACCATGAGTGACCCGAACGACAACTACAGGATAATAAAACTCGTTCCATGCTCTTGTCAGCATGTCCGGTGTTACGGTTTGGACGGCGTTCGCAACTCTCGGTTTGAGGTGGTGAGGGGGAAGCGAGCTCACATTCGACACGTCAATGTGAAGGGGATGGTCTGATGTTTTCTTTATGTGCCGAGATATGACACTGGGAGCGTCTGTTGTCACACTATGAGAGTGTGTAATGTGTTAGTCCGCATCACGATGGTGACCGAACAACAGAAGGCGTTCTGTGTTATTCAGTTTGCTAAATGTGAATCGGTTACCACTGTTCAACGTGAATTCCGTCGCAAATACGGACGTTGTCCTCCCGATAGTGGGAGTATCGTACGTTGGATTCGTCAGTTCCATGACACAGGGTACCTTTGCAAAGGCAAAAGTTCCGGGCGTCAGAATGTGTCCGAAGAGAATGTGCAACGGATTCAACAAGCGTTCGTTCGCTGTCCGAGAAAATCAACTCGACAAGCTAGCCGGGAAATGTAAGTCCCTCAATCGACGGCATGGACAGTGTTGCGAAAGCGATTGCTGTACAGACCATACATGTTACAGCTTGTGAAGGCTCTTACCTAAAGGGATAAAGAACTGAGACGTGATTTCTGCGCGTTCGTTCTTGCCCAGAATGAGGTAGACGATGCCTTCATATTTAAGCTGGTTTTTAGCGATGGAGCAACGTTCCATACAAATGGTAAGAAGAACTGGCACAACGTGTGAATATGGGGTCAGGAGACTCCATATGAAACCACAGAACACGAGCGCGCTTCCCCCAAAGTGAACGGGTTTGGCGCTCTATCTAAATACACTGTTTTCGGCCTTTTCTTTTCTCACGAGCCCACTGTTACTGGAATCACTTATTTGGATATGCTTACAGAGTGATTGTTCCCCCAGTTAGAAGAGGCGGCGGGGGACTTAATTTTCCAGCAGGATGGTGCATTGGCATCTAGCTGTTCGCGGATACCTGAACGAGACGTTGCCGCAATCCTGGATTGATCGAGGAGCAGCTGGTGACCAGGCTCTTCATCACTGACCCCCAAGAAACCTGAGTCTTACCCAGTGAGTTTTTTTTGTCTATAGGTACATAAAGGATCAAGTGTTTCGTTTACCATTGCCGACTAACATTGACGACCTTTAAACGAGAATTACGGACGCCCTCCAAACCGTAACACCGGACATGCTGACAAGAGTGTGGAACGACTTTGATTATCGCGTAGATGTCATTCGGGCCGCTCGTGGTGGTCACATTGAACATTTGTGAAGATATAGTAAATCAACTTCACAGTTCCACGGTTTATTTTATTGGTCAATCAAGGTTGTAGGTTGTTTGGTTTTGATATTATAGACCGTCAAATTTGGAGTATTATTTTATACTCCTCCTGTATTCAGTCCCAGCCTGCGGTGTGCATGTTCTCGGAGCCTGATTGCGCGCCTGTATTTTTAAACTGATTAAATAATAAATATCTTGGTATATTTACCTCGCGTGTTGTCTTTTATTTATAAATTTCGTGTGTTTAAATTGGGTATCTGCTACAGTGTCTTCTGTCAAAATTTAAGTGTGGGTCTATATCATTAGATTCGTTTATTTCTGGTGGCTGTTTAAATGCATCCATAAGCTCTTCCTGGATACGCTCCTAGTCTGTTATTCTGAGTTTTTGGCTAAAAATGTTTTTTGTTAGAATTACATCATATTGTATATGTGTTAATACTGGGAGGTGGTCTGAATATAATTCATTACTTCCATGTGAATGTTCCTGCCTGCAATATTGGTTAGTGCTATATCTAAAATGCCATGTGCGCCTCCTGAGTTCTGGAGAGAATTTGGTGTGTCTGGTGCAAAACTCACGTTACTATTATCAGACACGTGTGTTTTTTTATTTTTTATTCTGCCATTTGCATTTGTTAGCCTGCAACCCTATTCTGTATGTTAACTGTTCAAATCCCCAGCAATGAAAAAATTACCTTTCGACCTCCATTAATTTCTCGAGGTATGGTGTATTTAAAGGTGCATTTGGTGGTTTGTATACCGCGGTCATGCAGACGTCTGTGTTATGTTTGCGTACACTTGTGCTAGTGGCCTCTATATGCGTAAGCCCTATAATAGTAACTGGGTGGTGATTTATTCCACGTTCAATTAAGATTACTGTTCCACCTCCAGCAGTGGGGCGGTATGTTTTGTAAATAGTATATCCACACAAACTAAATCCATCATGCGGTTGAAAAATATTTATTTAATGAATGCTACATCAGTACCGCACGTGGCAAGGCATTGTTATAGCTCATATGTGCTATTTTTAATTCCGGCGGCGTTGTAAATTAGAGTTTCAGTGGTTATGTACTGGTTTGTGGGCATTTTAATAACCCAAGTGGCTTATGGCTTCAATTAAAGTGGCTTATTTCTGCGTGAGAGCGGTTGCTTCGCGGATTAGTATGTAATAAGTCTTTAGTTGTAAATTAAATTTCTGTATTCGCATCTGCGCAAAATTTCCGCAATTTCCAGAATGTTAGAAATATCTTCCAGCCCTCCTGTGCTGGAGCGTGTTCTGGTGTGTTTTTGCGAGCCGCGGATGTGTTGCCGACAACCGCTACAACAGTTCTTTGAACAGACTGTACTGAGGGTTGTTTGTACACACCATATTCTACGGGACGCGCGGCTGTGCACGAGTGTGTGTAGGAGCTCGACGGATTAAGCCGGAGGGAGGGAAAGTTCTGCCGGCTGGCGGTGTCAGGCACTCGCGGAATGTTTGTTTGTTGCTTGTGTATCTGTGCAGTAGCATTTCGAGTGTCTTGCCTTCTGCCTTCAGCCAATTTAAGAAACTGCCGGTATTGCTTCCATACCGCAGTGTGCCCCATTGCATTACAATTCAAGCAGTGTTTTTTCTGCTGTGTCGGGTTGTGTATTGTTTGCATGCATGTGTGGGCCTGCGTAACGAATTGATTTCGGCGGTTGGCAGCATCGTGTGTGAGTGTAACCGAAATCTCCACACCTCTTTCACTGAGGCAAGTCTTCAGGCCGGGACTTGTATTGTTCGACAGTGACGTTGGCCCAATGGAGTGTTTTCAGACTAAAAATGTGTGTCTGAAGGGCGGACTGCCACTCAAAATATTCCTGTCCCTCCTTATGTTATTGTTACGTCGGCATGTTTTTGTGGGCGGTTGAATTGTCTTATGTCCGATTTTTCAGTGCCATGATTTCCCCGTGGCCTTTGATGGCAGCCATGATGTCGCATTTATCCGCTTGTGCATATGTGCAGCGTGGTATTTCTTGTGCCCATAACCAAGCTGCTGCCTTGTTGTTGTCGACTCGTGAGTCAAAAGAAAGGCATAATTCGCACCAACGTGTTATTGGGTTTTTTAAACCCAATTCCTTCGGCCTGGAATGTGGTCGAGATATCCCTTAGTTTTTTGGTCTCCTTTACAAATACGGGCAAGCTTTTGTAGTGAGGTATTCTTTCTCTTGCGTCCGTGCTTGTATGTGCCTCCTGAGACAGTTACGCAAATTTATTTGATGTGCTTACTGGAGTAAAGNATTTATTTTATGTGCTTACTGGAGTAAAGAGGTTCTAGGCTTGCCATCCTTGTTCCCCGAGACAACAGTAAAGTCGTATTTCGTGTTTGTGGATTGGGTTTTGCTTGTCTTTCCAAGGCGTTTTCCTCTCCTTCCCTGTTGCGCTTCATCGAGGCAAACTCTGCCTCCTAGTGATGTGTGTTGGTGTTATCCATTGTGTGAATTGAAAATCAAAAAAAGCAAATCGAACATTCGGCAAGCGCAATTCAAAACGTGTGGTCCACCAGCTGACAGTATTCCCTAGGACTAGTTAGCCAGGGCCGGGCTAGGGGGCACTGTGCCCCAGGTGATTCCGCACAAACTTTGCACATGACTGCGGTAGTACGAAAAGAATTCACCCACGACTACTCCTCGCCCGCAACTTCTGAAGCTCTGTGCGGCCTTCATTCCCTTTTATATATATGGTTGTGCAAGGGCTTTTCATAATTGGATGGAGCTGTTGGCCAATCTACATCTGCTTTCCTTCTGATTGGTTGGGTTGTTTGGCCAATCCCTGTCTTCTTCCCTCCTGGTTATCTGAGTTGGTTGGCCAATCGAGGACTAGCTCGCCTCTGTCATGTGTTTCATCTTGTTTTCGTGGTTTTTGAAAAAAAAAACTGCCCAGATATTACTCAGTTTAAATCCACCTTACCTTATAATGTTGGTTGGTTATTTTAATATTTCCATAGTGCAAATATTGTTTTTTTCTGAGAAGTCGAGCCAGGTGGTCGGAGACTCCTTTTATGTATGTGAGGTACTATAACTTTATTGGAATGCTTTTCGGTGGTCTTTTGGCCATTAGGTTGCTTTGTATTTGTTTATTTCCATTTTCGAGTAGCCATTTGCTTGGATGACATTTTAAAAAGATGGTTCATCTCTTCCTTAAGTGTGGCCTCCTCGCAAATAATACTGGCCTTATGTATCAGTGTTTAAATAACCGTTCTCTTCTTTTATGGCGAGTGGTGTGAGATCGCCTGTAGATTGTGGAGTTGGGAATTGAGTTGAGAGATTTGAGCGGCTCTAACAACGAGGTCTTGAGAGCCGGTGATGGTGAAATGAGAAGAAAATGAAACAGTGCTGGAATCAAAGTGCGGGGGAAACGGGATATCTCCAAAAAACCCACCGACCAGTGGCATCGTTCGGCATGATTCCCGCTTGTGAAAATTCGGGAGTGACCCAGCCGGGGATTNCTTTTGTAGTGAGGTATTCTTTCTCTTGCGTCCGTGCTTGTATGTGCCTCCTGAGACAGTTACGCAAATTTATTTGATGTGCTTACTGGAGTAAAGGGGTTCTAGGCTTGCCATCCTTGCCCCCCGAGACAACAGTAAAGTCGTCTTTCGTGTTTGAGGATTGGGTTTTTGCTTGTCTTTCCAAGGCGTTTTCGTCTCCTTCCCTATTGCGCTTCATCGAGGCAAACTCTGCCTCCTATTGCTGTGTGTTGGTGTTATCCATTGTGTGAATTGAAAATCAAAAAAAGCAAATCGAACATTCGGTAAGCGCAATTCAAAACGTGTGGTCCACCAGCTGACAGTATTCCCTAGGACTAGTTAGCCAGGGCCGGGCTAGGGGGCGCTGTGCCCCAGGTGATTCCGCACAAACTTTGCACATGACTGCGGTAGTACGAAAAGAGTTCACCCACGACTACTCCTCGCCCGCAACTTCTGAAGCTCTGTGCGGCCTTCATTCCCTTTTATATATTGGGTTGTGCAAGGGCTTTTCATAATTGGATGGAGCTGTTGGCCAATCCACATCTGCTTTCCTTCTGATTGGTTGGGTTGTTTGGCCAATCCCTGTCTGCTTCCCTCCTGGTTATCTGAGTTGGTTGGCCAATCGAGGACTAGCTCGCCTCTGTCATGTGTTTCATCTTGTTTTCNCTTCCCTCCTGGTTATCTGAGTTGGTTGGCCAATCGAGGACTAGCTCGCCTCTGTCATGTGTTTCATCTTGTTTTCGTGGGTTTTTGAAAGAAAAAACTGCCCAGATATTACTCAGTTTAAATCCACCTTACCTTATAATGTTGGTTGGTTATTTTAATATTTCCATAGTACTATGTGCAAATATTGTTTTTTTCTGAGAAGTCGAGCCAGGTGGTCGGAGACTCCTTTTATGTATGTGAGGTACTATAACTTTATTGGAATGCTTTTCGGTGGTCTTTTGGCCATTAGGTTGCTTTGTATTTGTTTAGTTCCATTTTCGAGTAGCCATTTGCTTGGATGACATTATAAAATGTGATTCATCTCTTCCTTAAGTGTGGCCTCCTCGCAAATAATACTGGCCTTATGTATCAGTGTTTAAATAACCNCTTTATTGGAATGCTTTTCGGTGGTCTTTTGGCCATTAGGTTGCTTTGTATTTGTTTAGTTCCATTTTCGAGTAGCCATTTGCTTGGATGACATTATAAAATGTGATTCATCTCTTCCTTAAGTGTGGCCTCCTCGCAAATAATACTGGCCTTATGTATCAGTGTTTAAATAACCGTTCTCTTCTTTGATGGCGAGTGGTGTGAGATCGCCTGTAGTTTGTGGAGTTGGGAATTGAGTTGAGAGATTTGAGCGGCTCTAACAACGAGGTCTTGAGAGCCGGTGATGGTGAAATGAGAAGAAAATGAAACAGTGCTGGAATCAAAGTGCGGGGGAAACGGGATATCTCCGAAAAACCCACCGACCAGTGGCATCGTTCGGCATGATTCCCGCTTGTGAAAATTCGGGAGTGACCCAGCCGGGGATTNAAAAACCCACCGACCAGTGGCATCGTTCGGCATGATTCCCGCTTGTGAAAATTCGGGAGTGACCCAGCCGGGGATTGAACACAGTTTGTCTTGTTAGGAGGTGAGCAATCTAACTGCTAAGCCACTGCGGCCTCCATCGCCTGTAGCTATGTGTGTGTTGGCTTCCGATATACTGTAGGTATGGTTGAAGTGGTTATCGTCTTGCCTTGTGACTTGTACATCTAAAAAAAGCATTTTTCCATATTTTTCCACTTTCATTGAAAACTGAACATTCGGGTGGATGTTGTCCAGATGTGCTAGGAAATCTTGAAATTTCTCTCTCCTATGGCTCCAGGTGGTGAAGGTGTCATTGAAATATCTGTACCAGTACTTTGGTTTGTATTGGCTGGTAGTGATAGATTTTTCCTTGAAGTCTGCCATGAAGATTTTAGCCAAGAGAGGAGAAAGGAGTGAACCCATGACAGCACCTTTTTGTACGTAAAGTATAAATTACACAATGTTCAGTGAGTTTCACAATGTCTCTGCTAAGGTTGTCTTCTCCAAGGCATTGTAGGAAAATTTGAAGAGCTTCGTGGAGAGGTACTTTGGTGAAGAGGGAGACCAACCATATCGAAGCTGAGTAGTATGTCACTGGGTTCAAGAGAAAGTTGTTGAAGGATTTCAACATGGTATTTTGAATGTTAAGAGGCTGAAGGGGGAATGATGGTTTGAAATAATCTGTTCATCATTAGGCAATCGTTAATTATAGGAGTAGATAGGTTTCACCTACGCTTGCAAACAGCTTCCACCTATGGATCAGTGGATGTATCCACCAACTTGGATGACATCAGTGATTTAATTATGTTCCTTTGGGGACAAGGGGATGGGCGATCGGAGCCGAATCCGACCGGCCACCATGGTGCGACATTACTCAACTGCCATATTGGCTCTGGATGAACTTGACCTCACACCTGTGATCATGACTGTACCCATGATCGCAAAATTCTCCAAAAGTTTGAAAAATGATTAAAAACTTCCAAAAATGTACAAGAAAAACAAAAAATGTATAAATGAAAAAATTCCAAAAAATTTAAATTTTGAACGATTGGCATGTATGGGGTAAGGGAGTAGGAACTAGGAACCAACCAGCCAGCATGTTGTAATTNTTTAAATTTTGAACGATTGGCATGTATGGGGTAAGGGAGTAGGAACTAGGAACCAACCAGCCAGCATGTTGTAATCAAACCAAAACACCATATTGTATTGAGGTTAGCTTGAAATTGACCTCCGTGGCATTACCTTGACTCCGTGCCCATTGCCTTGAATGACAAAACCCAAAAATCTCAAAATATTACAAAATTAAATCTCTTAAGTCACGACAATCGAAAAAAAAAATTCTAAGAACAAATAAAGTTTTTACAATCTTCCCTGCTCACCCTAACAAGCATCCCCCATCCATCACCTACCGCGCTCCCAATCATAAAAAGAAGTTAATGATATAACTAATAAGCCTACTTTCCTTAACATGGGTGAAATGAATTTTTAAATAAGTTCTTGAAAGCTGAGTTGATAGTAGGAATTGTCTCGTTGAAAGCAATATAATTTAAGATGGAATCAGAAACATATGCAATGGTAGTGAGATAATTACAAATATATGTGTGCCTTATCTGGGACTCGAACCCAGAAAACCTCCTACCATAAGCTCGTTTGCAATCAACTGAATAACGGAGATCGTAATATATGTATCAACTTTTAATTTAATGAGTCTAATGTTTCTAATATTGGGGTATCCTAACCTAAATTAATAACACGATGGTCATTTTTAAAATAAGTGGCTGTGCTGCTTAAAACATGTAAGTATACATGGCCTACTGTAGTGCTATTGTGTATATAATTTGGTGGAAATCAGTTGATTGGTTCCTAAGATACGGCATTAAACCTCCATATAATTAATGTGAGGATCTTCATAAATGGAGGACAAAAAGAGCATGTGTTACCACATTCGATGATTCTTTACTGTCAGTATACTAAGTAAAGTAAAAATCGATTACATAGGTTTGTAGATATAGCAGAGTACGCTAAAATGATTTTATACCGTCTATTCCTAAAATAAATGTCTGCCCAACTTAGAACCTACATATTATATATGACCTAACACAGTACAGCTTCTTCGCCAAATTTCGTAATAATGGGTTGATTGTTTCCCGACATATGACATATAAACTAAACCTTTTGTGGGTCTAACTTATAAAATTGCAGAGAAATGAAGCTCTGTATAGAAACTATACATATTTATGTTGAAATTGGTTTTTTTAATAAAAATAATGAGCAAAAATATTTACATCGCCACCATATTAAAAATAAGTGCAGAAAATATGTAAAACATACCAGTTTACAGCACCTGCTGCAGTACTATTTGCTTGCGAAATTTGGTAGAAACGTCTTTATTATTTCCAGAGATATAACATAAAAACATTATTTTTAGGTGGAATATTATACAATAGGAGGACAAAATATGCTTCTTTAAGATAGAGTTGATTTTGGTAATATTTACTGCCTGCATAAAAAGATAAGTTGTAATTGATTACATGGTTTCGACGATATAGCGTTCTAAGCTATAATGGCTGGATGTCCACCATTTCGAAAATAAGTTTCTGGCATACTAAAAACTTACCATCTTACATCATCTGTTGCATTACTGTTTGATTGTTAAATTTGATATGAATATGTCATTTCCATTCCTTAATATGACATAATAACTATTTATTTGAATGGTGCTCTCTTACAAAATGGCGGACAAAAGACGCTTCGTGTTGATACATTTCATAAATTGCATATGTACTGTTAGCATACAAAGTTAAGTTGGAATTGATTGCATGGTTTCGACGATATAGCATTGTAAGCCAAGATGTATATACGGCTGCTGTTTTGAAAATAAGTTTCTGCGACATATTTTAAACACATTATTTTACATTATCTGCCTCACTATTACATGTTTGCCAAAGTTGGCTGATGTTTCATATTTACATCGGCCAAATTCTGGCATAAGATATCGGGCCAGCATCGGCTGCAAAAGTTAGCTCGGCAAGCTTTTACTGGCCCAATTCCAGCCCTTGTCTTTCGCGTTTGTTGGGATAGTGTTTACTATCGTAAAATATTTACAGGGCCCTCATTTTTAAAATAAGAGACTGAGCCACTTAAAATATGTAAGTTTACATGGCCAACTGTAGCGCTACTAGTGTGAATAATTGGGTGAAAATCGGTTGATTGGTCCCTGAGATATGGCATAAAACATCCACATTTTTCATGCGATGATCTTCATAAATGGAGTACAAAAAAGTTATATATTAGCTCATTTGATAGTTCTTTACTGTCAATATACGAAGTTAAGTTAAAATTGATTACAAGTTCGAAGATATAGCATACTAAGATACAATTATTGTATAGCTGCCATTCTGAAAATAAGTGTCTACTCAACTTAAAAATACATATTTTATATGATCTATCTCAGTACGGCTTCTTCGCCAAATTTGGTAAGAATGAGTTGATTGTTTCTCAAAATATGACATAGAAATTAAACTTTATTGTGGAACTAGCTTACAAAAAGGCAGAGAAATGAGGCTCTGTAAAGAAAAGGTAAGTGCCTGGCATGTTCGAAAACAATAAAAATCAGGGTTTCTTACTAAATACTACATATGTACAGAGTTTAGTGGAATTCGTTTGACGTTTTCAAAAATTAAAAAGTGGGGGGCACACATATGCAAAAACATACAGACACACATACACTCACAGATACGCAGACAGGAAAGTGATATCATAAGCCTTTATTTTCTTCAGAAAGTATGCTAGAAATCGAAAAATTCTCAAAAATTACTTTAATGACTTCGACCACCGTGCTGGTTTTGACGTTGGCATGACCCCCAATNAAATCGAAAAATTCTCAAAAATTACTTTAATGACTTCGACCACCGTGCTGGTTTTGACGTTGGCATGACCCCCAATGAGCTTGATTTAAAACATTGAGTAAACATCGCAGACTATACGAATGATCATCACTATTTGGTCATAACNGACTATACGAATGATCATCACTATTTGGTCATAACAAAGACCATACTAGCTAAAGACTGACTGACCACCCAAGAACGACTCCACCCAAAACTGAAAACACCCAAGACTGTAAACCACCCAGGAATGGTACCACTCAAGAAGTGACTCCATCGAAGACTAACTCCATCGAAGACTAATTCCATCCAAGACTTATTCCACTGAAGATAAACTCCACCCCAGACTGACTAAACTCAAGACTAACTCCACCCAAGACTCCTGGCAAAACTAACTGAGCCTAACACTGGTTCCTGGCGAGACCAGTTCCTGCAAATCTGGCTAGACCAACTAACAATACCAATCGACCATGCCACCCACCTGTACAAACAGACAATGACGGATAATCTCAAAAATTGTATGCTAATAAGAATTTCGTATCTAACATCTCCGCACAAAAACTTCGCAAAATCTTCACAAAACTTCACAAATCTTCACAAAACATTTCAACAAGAGTTGAAATTACCAGGCCAGCCACACATTCCTAAAATAAATATTCCTCATTCCTCAAAAATATTCTTCGAATAACATTGCTCAGTTCATTCGTTCGCCATATAGAACTCAGCCCATTTTAAACGAACTGTGTATGGCGTAATACTTCAGGTCCTACCACATACCTTCCTGCACACACTCGCATAAATTGTATACAAAACATACTCTCGCAATACGTTGTGCACACAACTGATTTAATAATTCTTTTGGAGTAGCAGAACAGGCTGTATAAGAAATTAAACACTCAGTGTTATGTATAATTAGATTTAACTTATTACATAAATTTATTTTTCTAATTATTCCGCACATTCAAAGTTTAGATTTCTTATATATGTATTTGCAGATAATGGATAGCAGCCAACAGTCTCATCTGATATAACTCTGCTTCTTCAGTTCATCGATAATTGAAGATATCTGAACAATGTGTAAGAGGTCCCTGCATTATTGCAGATTAATGAAATGTACGAGTNATTGAAGATATCTGAACAATGTGTAAGAGGTCCCTGCATTATTGCAGATTAATGAAATGTACGAGTCTATAAACAGGTTCATTCTTCGGGTCTTCGGGAAATATGTAACAATCTTTACTGACGCCTTCTGCCTTCTTCACACCACTTGTAGCAGGAAACTCTTTGGGGAAAGGTATGGGAACGTCGGGAGAATCATCATGCTTCTCATTAGATAGTTCATCAACACTGTCATCATGGTCATTATCATCAATGCTGTCTTCATGATCGTCTTCACCTCGTGTTTCTTCCTCAATATCAAGGTTACTTTTCTTGGTAGNATCAATGCTGTCTTCATGATCGTCTTCACCTCGTGTTTCTTCCTCAATATCAAGGTTACTTTTCTTGGTAGGAGTCGCATCGTTATCATCAGTATTTAGAGCTGATGATCGTTTGTTTTGAAGTTCGTCGATTTCACACGAAAGTCTTGCAAGTGTAAATTCCCCACAAACCAGCTCCTCCACTCATCATAGGTCTCTCATTGCGTCATTAGCATTAACTGTCTTATCATAATCGTCTGTGGAAGCAGTATCCATCGATGCAGCAGGGGGTACTGACATCACTTGCTGGCTCCTAGTAGACTAACCCTTGCAGATATTTGTGTGTTCCTTCATTGTATCTCCTTGCAGAAACTGCATGTGGTCATTGTCGTAATGTTTCTTCTTGCGAAATCCCTTGTCGTCTGAGAATATATTATCTAGTGTATTATCAGAAGGTTACAATGTAAATACATGCTGTTTCTCAGTGGACGAAATAACACAACATTAGTCGGAATTGATGTGTTTATTTAAAATTATAATTTCAAGTGAACTCTCTTGAACATTTAGAGCAACTAAAAATCACTTGAGATGGGTTCTTCAAACAATCACTCTGGTCATGTCACCGTGCATGCAACTTTTACCGAAGAGCTTGGCACAGTAACAGAATTATTTTCCATTGAATTTTTGGACAGTCATTAAAGGTATTTATGTAGCCGTACATGGCATACTCGACTTCACTTCGTAACTGATTTGCATCGTCTTCAAGTATACATGAATTCATATACTTTTATCCTGCCGTCTGACTCCTGCCTACTGACACCTGCAGACTGACTCCAGTAACAGCTCTGGTGGGAGCTCTCTGATGTTATATGCTCAAAAAGAAATAACTAGCAGACGTTTAATGTCCAATACCTGAAAAATATGCAATAAGGGTGCAATTTAATGGCCAACGGGCAGATACGATTGATTGGTATGGGTGGAGGATTAATTTGTTACATAAGGCCAATGATAAATTGGTTGTGCTGAAGAGGGAGGGGCGCTCCACCGGCTGTACGAAAGTCGAGACATGAAGTCAAACACTACATGTTGTATTTAAAATAATTTTTTTTAGAAATGTAATATTTAAATAATGTCATGTGGATATTTTTGGTGCATATTGAATTACTTTATACAGAATGGAACTGAACTCTACCGACAAACTTCGGCAGGTGATTCCTCATAAAAAAATGCGTCCAAAATATACACATTGCACATAGCCTAAGTCTATCCCGAAATGAAAATCGCCCTCGAAAGTGTAGTTGATGCAGATTTTTTTTTGCTAGTAACAGAGACAGACAAATGCCTGAGTTTCTTAGTACTGCATTATTAAATGACGAAGTACAGAGTACAAGAATATGGGCTCCAATATCAACTCCCATCCAAGAAAAGTGAGGGGTTGGTAGCACATCTGCGCAAATAAAAACATAACTGAATCACTTTTTTTTGTTGTTTCCTGTGAATTTTAAATCTACCGCACATGGTGATAAAAATTCCGTCTTGTGTTTTTAAGCTAAATGCCGCCGTTTTCGAGAAATTAATTTATAATATTCCTGTAATTAATCTCAATGTGTGGTACATTTGCTGTTCGTGCATGATGTTATTCATACCAAACCCAAAAAATGATCGCTGATATGAGAGTAAGTCCTGTGGTGGCGGAGTGGAGACTGCTCGCCTCCCACCATGGCGAATCGGACTCTATTCCCGGCGGGGTTCACACAAATTTTCGTATCTGAGAAACTTGGCAGACCTTACCATTAACCAGTGGTTTTTAGGGCCACACCCGTTTCACCACCATGTAATTTAAGCGTTGCTCCATCTCCACCCCATGTGACCTTCATTGGCATGAATTTATTTATCAAAAAAGGCTGCATTTAGCTTAAAAACACAATACGGAATTTTGGTTCTCCGTGTATGAATCCAAAGAAATCAACAAAGTGATAGAGTTAAATTTTTATTTTCACAAATTTGCTGCCAACCCCTCACATTTCATGGATAGCGGTTGATATTGGAGCCCATATTTTTTGTACTTTGTACTTCGTCCTTTAATAATGAAGTATCTAGAAACTCAGACAATAATCCTTCATTCTTCCTGTATTATTAGCAAAATAACATCTGCTTCAACTATACATTCGAGGGCTGTTTTCACCCTTTCGTAATAGACTTAGGCTATAAGTCGTGTAAATAGTTTTGGCCCTTTTTTTGATGAGGAATCATGTGCCGAAGCTTGTCGGTAGAGTTCAGTTCCGCGCTATACACAACGTGTTTCCAAACAGCTACAAACTCCGGCAGATTATTCCTGACGAAAAAATAAGTCAAACAAACATGTCTGTATCACTTTGTCCCTAAAGAGATTCTTAAGGGAGCTACGCGCCCCTTACTTTTACGGTTTTGAGTTTAATTGAGTTAAAAATATCAGGAACTACTCACGATTAAACAACAAATAGATGAATAGCGCATTGTGCAGTCAAATTGCAATAGGTGTTGCACTGCCCAGTGAATTGCGTGTTGCCAACCTCGCAGGCCACTCACCTTTCTATTTTACNAACTGATTTAATAATTCTTTTGGAGTAGCAGAACAGGCTGTATAAGAAATTAAACACTCAGTGTTATGTATAATTTGATTTAACTTATTACATAAATTTATTTTTCTAATTATTCCGCACATTCAAAGTTTAGATTACTTATATATGTATTTGCAGATAATGGATAGCAGCCAACAGTCTCATCTGATATAACTCTGATTCTTCACTTCATCGATAATTGAAGATATCTGAACAATGTGTAAGAGGTCCCTGCATTATTGCAGATTAATGAAATGTACGAGTCTATAAACAAGTTCATTCTTCGGGTCTTCAGGAAATATGTAACAATCTTTACTGACGCCTTCTGCCTTCTTCACACCACTTGTAGCAGGAAACTCTTTGGGGAAAGGTATGGGAACGTCGGGAGAATCATCATGCTTCTCATTAGATAGTTCATCAACACTGTCATCATGGTCTTTATCATCAATGCTGTCTTCATGATCGTCTTCACCTCGTGTTTCTTCCTCAATATCAAGGTTACTTTTCTTGGTAGGAGTTGCATCGTTATCATCAGTATTTAGAGCTGATGATCGTTTGTTTTGAAGTTCGTCGATTTCACACGAAAGTCTTGCAAGTGTAAATTCCCCACAAACCATCTCCTCCACTCATCGTAGGTCTCTCATTGCGTCATTAGCATTAACTGTCTTATCATAATCGTCTGTGGAAGCAGTATCCATCGATGCAGCAGGGGGTACTGACATCATTTGCTGGCTCCTAGTAGACTAACCCTTGCAGATATTTGTGTGTTCCTTCATTGTATCTCCTTGCAGAAACTGCATGTGGTCATTGTCGTAATGTTTCTTCTTGCGAAATCCCTTGTCGTCTGAGAATATATTATCTAGTGTATTATCAGAAGGTTATAATGTAAATACATGCTGTTTCTCATTGGACGAAAGAACACAACATTTGTCGGAATTGATGTGTTTATTTAAAATTATAACTTCAAGTGAACTCTCTTGAACATTTAGAGCAACTAAAAATCACTTGAGATGGGTTCTTCAAACAATCACTCTGGTCATGTCACCGTGCATGCAACTTTTACCGAAGAGCTTGGCACAGTAACAGAATTATTTTCCATTGAATTTTTGGACAGTCATTAAAGGTATGTATGTAGCCGTACATGACATACTCGACTTCACTTCGTAACTTATTTGCATCGTCTTCAAGTATACATGAATTCATATACTTTTATCCTGCCGTCTGACTCCTGCCTACTGACACCTGCAGACTGACTCCAGTAACAGCTCTGGTGGGAGCTCTCTGATGTTATATGCTCAAAAAGAAATAACTAGCACACGTTTAATGTCCAATACCTGAAAAATATGCAATAAGGGTGCAATTTAATGGCCAACGGGCAGATACGATTGATTGGTATGGGTGGAGGATTAATTTGTTACATAAGGCCAATGATAAATTGGTTGTGCTGAAGGGGGAGGGGCGCTCCACCGGCTGTACGAAAGTCGAGACATGAAGTCAAACACTACATGTTGTATTTAAAATTATTTTTTTTAGAAATGTAATATTTAAGTAATGTCATGTCGATATTTTTCGGTGCATATTGAATTACTTTATACAGAATGGAACTGAACTCCACAGACAAACTTCGGCAGGTGATTCCTCATCAAAAAATGCGTCGAAAATATACACATTGCACATAGCCTAAGTCTATCCCGAAATGAAAATCGCCCTCGAAAGTGTAGTTGATGCAGATGTTTTTTTGCTAGTAACAGAGACAGACAAATGCCTGAGTTTCTTAGTACTGGATTATTAAATGACGAAGTACAGAGTACAAGAATATGGGCTCCAATATCAACTCCCATCCAAGAAAAGTGAGGGGTTGGTAGCACATCTGCGCAAATAAAAATATAACTGAATCACTTTTTTGTTGTTGTTTCCTGTGAATTTTAAATCTACCTCACATTGTGATAAAAATTCCGTCTTGTGTTTTTAAGCTAAATGCCGCCGTTTTCGAGAAATTAATTTATAATATTCCTACAATTAATCTCAATGTGTGGTACATTTGCTGTTCGTGCATGATGTTATCCATACCAAACCCAAAAAATGATCGCTGATATAAGAGTAAGTCCTGTGGTGGCGGAGTGGAGACTGCTCGCCTCCCACCATGGCGAATCGGACTCTATTCCCGGCGGGGTTCACGCAAATTTTCGTATCTGAGAAACTTGGCAGACCTTACCATTAACCAGTGGTTTTTAGGGCCACACCCGTTTCACCACCATGTAATTTAAGCATTGCTCCATCTCCACCCCATGTGACCTTCATTGGCATGAATTAATTTATCAAAAAAGGCTGCATTTAGCTTAAAAACACAATACGGAATTTTGGTTCTCCGTGTATGAATCCATAGAAATCAACAAAGTGATAGAGTTAAATTTTTATTTTCACACATTTGCTGCCAACCCCTCACATTTCATGGATAGCGGTTGATATTGGGGCCCATATTTTTTGTGCTTTGTACTTCGTCCTTTAATAATGCAGTATCTAGAAACTCAGACAATAATCCTTCATTCTTCCTGTATTATTAGCAAAATAACATCTGCTTCAACTATACATTCGAGGGCTGTTTTCACCCTTTCGTAATAGACTTAGGCTATAAGTCGTATAAATAGTTTTGACCCTTTTTTTGATGAGGAATCATGTGCCGAAGCTTGTCGGTAGAGTTCAGTTCCGCGCTATATACAACGTGTTTCCAAACAGCTACAAACTCCGGCAGATTATTCCTGACGAAAAAATAAGTCAAACAAACATGTCTGTATCACTTTGTCCCTAAAGAGATTCTTAAGGGAGCTACGCGCCCCTTACTTTTACGGTTTTGAGTTTAATTGAGTTAAAAATATCAGGAACTACTCACGATTAAACAACAAATAGATGAATAGCGCATTGTGCAGTAAAATTGCAATAGGTGTTGCACTGCCCAGTGAATTGCGTGTTGCCAACCTCGCAGGCCACTCACCTTTCTATTTTACNAAATTGCAATAGGTGTTGCACTGCCCAGTGAATTGCGTGTTGCCAACCTCGCAGGCCACTCACCTTTCTATTTTACATACGTACTTTCCAAAAGGATTTCGCGAAAACGGTTCACCTGAGAGTATTCCGACAAGATGTCCATTTTTGTTGGTTAAGATATTCTGATACTTAAGTCATCTCAACAAATCGCTCACAGCTTACTGTTCATATTTGTCATGCAAACACAGGGTGGCAACCCCTATTTTCATGATTATGAGAGATGATATTACCAACCGCATTTTCATAGGTGTAAGATATCCATTCCACAAAACACTATTCACCGATTTTTTGCTTAATCGTAAGTAGTTCCTGATATTTTGATTTTAATTACATTCAAAACGGCGAAAGTAAGGGGCGCATAGCTCACTTAATAAATCACTTTAGGGAAAAAGTGGTAAAGACATTTTCGTCTTCCTTTTTTGCCAGGAATAACCTGCCGGAGTTTGTCGGTGTTGTTTGGAAACATATTGTATATGCTCCTTCATATATTATCTCCTTCATATATTATCTGGGAATTTAAAAAACAATTTTTTGGAAATTGTTTTATTTTTTTATTTTTTTTTGTTTGTGGTGAGGGATGGGGTTGTTAATGTGTGGGGTGAACGGAGGGAGGGTGGTGTAATGTTGTATGTTACTCGAGGTTTAAAAATTATTTATATTTTTTAAGATTTGTCTCGAGTAGATATGAAAGGCCGAAGCTAGACCAAATTAAATTTTCACCAAATTCAATGCAAGGTAGAAGGAAAAAAAAATTCAAAAAAATTCTACTACTCAAAATTATTCAATAATTTTTTTAATAACGTTGTCATTACATTTTCAATGACATTAACAATTTCAATAACATTTTCAATAACAAATCACAAACAAGCTTGGATTGAATTTAGCTATATTAAAAATTCAGTTTAATCGAACTTCGGTAATTTATATCTTCTCTAGTAAATTTCAGTATTTCAACAAAAAAATATATATTTAAAAATCAAAATTTAATAGCCATTTCTAGACTAAAAAACATTTAATTAAAAATTTTGTTACTAAGTTTAAGAAATTGAAATATGAAACTATTCCAAAGAAAATTCAGTGTTATGCTTTGTGATCTTTTTTGGTTTTTACAAATCCTTTATAACAAATGTATTAACATCTTATATTTACATATTTTATCTTTATTTTCAATATTTTTAAAATATCTATCAGGCAAAATAATATTTAAACTTTCGTCCAGAACACATGAATGATTTTTACTGTACATATTATCCTTAATATAAAAATTAGATTTTTTATTTTATTTATGTTATTCTAAATAATTTGGTTTCAAAAACTCAATTTAGTTATTTAATTTGTTGAAAATTGAATCCAATAATTATAAAAAAAAATATTATTTATTTTAAATAAAAATTATTTAAATATAAAATAATTTTTAAAAATATTTTGAGAGCAATTACACTTTTAAAAATCCCAAAAATTTAACAAATTATCAAGAAACTACAATTTCCAAATAATTTAACAAAATGTAAAACAAACTAAAATTCAAAAAATATTTTTTTTTCATAAAAATTATTTTAAAAAAATTTTACACAGAAAATAACAATAAATATATATATTTAACATTTAAATCAGAAAAAATGTTTCAACATGATAAAAATTATAATCATAATTTTTTCTTTTATCATTGTACTCCAAATATATGCAACTAGTAATACAAAATCACTGGAATCAATTATATCTTTCTGATAAATCAATTTCAAATTATTATCCAATTCAACCAAAATTTTATAATAATCTAGTGTGCAAAGTAAATAAATATATACAAATCTAATAGCCCAGGTTCTGATCCACTTTTCATAAAATTGTTTTATTAACATTATAAAGTTTATTCAAAATTTCCTTTTAATTCGTTTAATATATAAGATTAAGCTTAGAAAAAAATTTTGAACGCATGAAATTACGAATGTATCTAAATATGTGTATAAAATTATCAATTTATTTTGTTGTTTAATTTAAATCATTAACATTTTTCATTTAATAATATATAAAAAATTATAAAACTCTGGGTNAATTTATTTTGTTGTTTAATTTAAATCATTAACATTTTTCATTTAATAATATATAAAAAATTATAAAACTCTGGGTTTGTAAAACCTTATAGCATGTTAAATATAAAAAATTCATATAACTTATAAATAATAGTTTTTGGAAATAATCCAAAAAATATATATGCAATAATATCTGAAAATTATTTCATAAATTTAATAATAGAAAGAGAAATACATATTGCGTTATATTTTCTGTCAATAAATCATAAGATAGATTTCTTGGACTAATCATTACAACATTATAAATTGTATGCCCTGGAACATTATTATTTAAATAAACAGTATTTTTAATATCTCTTTTTGTCTGTCACAAACATTGTTTTTCTGTAAGTACAGTCTTTTTTATATAATGGTTTTCTAGCAAAGAAAGAATAATAATTCCATTTACCTANATTGTTTTTCTGTAAGTACAGTCTTTTTTATATAATGGTTTTCTAGCAAAGAAAGAATAATAATTCCATTTACCTTCTTTCATTGGAAGTCGGTTTATAATAAAGCACATTATTTATATATTTCGTAGTACTTTTTGTTTCAGAATTTCTAAAATCGTATTATACTGGACATATTTTATGAAATAATCCAGCATCAAAATCCAAATTCCTATTTTCTTTAGAGAAAATTTTATTTATTACATTTATAACTGACATATTTCTCACATCAAAATGATCAAACATAGAAGCATGAACATACTGTTCAGCACAATCTTTTCTATTAGTTTNATTGTTTTTCTGTAAGTACAGTCTTTTTTATATAATGGTTTTCTAGCAAAGAAAGAATAATAATTCCATTTACCTACTTTCATTGGAAGTCGGTTTATAATAAAGCACATTGTTTATATATTTCGTAGTACTTTTTGTTTCAGAATTTCTAAAATCGTATTATACTGGACATATTTTATGAAATAATCCAGCATCAAAATCCAAATTCCTATTTTCTTTAGAGAAAATTTTATTTATTACATTTATAACGGACATATTTCTCACATCAAAATGATCAAACATAGAAGCATGAACATACTGTTCAGCACAATCTTTTCTATTAGTTTGAAAACCTACAATTGCAAAATGAGGCATATAAAATTGTAAACTATAAATTTGATTCTTTATATCAAAATTAAATGTTCTTCTATCTTAAGGAATAGCTTTACCAAAATTTGCCAAAAAATTGTAACTAATATGAACTATTGGATTTTTAAAATATTTTCTTTTATATAACTAGCTGTTTTTCCTTCATGTTCTCTAATTCTCCACATCATTTCTAAACTTTGAATAACAATTTTTCCTTTACAAGTATAACTTTTATCAACTGATCCACCATCTTTTTTAATCTAATATATATAAACAATTATTATCACATGAATTTCTAAAAACTGTTATCTTACAAAATAGATTGTATTATTATCTCTAAGAAAACCAAATACATATCTCAATACATAAAAACTATCATTTGTTTTATTAGAATGAATAGATTTTACTGGGGATTTATTACCATCACCACTCATTTCCAAATAATATTTTTCCTGATGGTGAAATAACAAAATCATCCATATTGTAGTAGTAATAGTAAGATTATCAACAGTTTCAATTACTTGACCATGTTTTGAATTTGTACTCAAGAAAATAGAAATCGAATAACATTAAAGAAATTATGAATGTTTCATCTTGATTATCATAAATAGTAGTATCTCTTTTCGATAATCTAAATTGCTCAAAAACATAAGCAACATTTGGGAAAGAAAATCAATCACCAATATTAATATCAAACACAATTTTATTATCTTAAATATTTAATTTCTTTTTAGTTTGATATTTTGAATAAAATATTTGCCTCTGAAAACTTTCGATAGTTTTATAAATCATTTAGATGGTAAAAAATTATATAAATTAAAATAAAAAATGAAAGATACAGGAAATTAAATATCTAGTATTAATTTAAACATAAAAAAATTTACAAATGATAAAAAAACATTATGCTAAATATGAGAAAAATTATAAAAAGCCAATTGATTTTAATTCGTGAATTTTNGAATTGCCTTTAATTCGTGAATTTTAAAATATTCGCAAAAAAAAGAGGTATTACCTGAAGAAAATTACAATTTCAAGACAACATTAGCTCCTGTTGATGTTAAAAATTTTAAACTATCCAACAACACCAAAAGAAACTAATTAGAAAAAAAATTATTTAAAGATGGCGATGAAACATTTAATTATCAATTATTAGGAATCAAGCAATTAAAAAGGAAAACTACTGCTCTCGGTAAAGAAATTTTTTTAAATCTTAATGTGAGTAATGACAAATATAGTTTAAGAGGAATTGGACAAAATGTTGTAATTTGAAACACAAAGGTTAAATTAAACAATGGAAATCTGTTCGTCGAAGATATATTATATCATTTAATATATGGACTTTCTAATTTTTTAACAAAAAAAAGGGGACAAAAGGCTCTTGAAATAAAAATACAAATGAAGATAATGATAACTTCAGAGAGATTGTTTTAGCAACCAATGCTACATTTCAAGAATACGATCCCATTAAGAAAAATAATATTAAAAAAAGGTTGGAAATATAATAACATTGTAAAACCAATCTATGAAAAGTATATTAAAAGACCATCTTCAATATATGATCCACACCCACATAAAAAACATGTTATCCAAGAAAACCAAACCTGGGTCTGAAATTAAAAACATTATTATTTACTGAAAGAATTTATTTGAATGGTTGANTTATCCAAGAAAACCAAACCTGGGTCTGAAATTAAAAACATTATTATTTACTGAAAGAATTTATTTGAATGGTTGATGTTAGAAAATTAATTGATAGATTATTATTTATTCATAATGAAGAAAATGCTGGAAATTCAAATTATCATAATGAAAAAGTATTATGAATGTGATAAATAATAAGTGTTTGATTTTCTTGTTAATAATCCTAAAGAAATTCCACATTAGATTCGCGTTTTAAATGTCATTCCTATTTAATTTTGGAATTCTGAACATCATGGAAAAGGAGTATTAAATTGGGCAGTAAAAAAAATAAAAATTTACCAGAAATGCATTAACCTCGTTATAATTATTGTAGTCCTTTTACACAATTAGATGTAGGTTTAGAAAGAGGCGAGAAATGAAATAATAAATTAGATGATTTTTTAAAATCACGATATTGGTTATACAGATTAAAAAGATTAATAATCAAGCCATGAAGCTGATAAAGTTTTAAACCAATCTAAAAAAATTATGTTAGTTAAAGAATATCCATTTAATGAAAAAATTGCTTCTGCTTTTGTAAGTGGAATTATGTTGACAAAAAGAAAATTAGGTTGGTGTAAGAAAATATGTTATTAAAAAATATAATATTTTTATACATATTCGAAGATAAAAAATATAACTTTTGATATTCCTGTTAATAAATGAAAAGGTTTAGAGTTCGATAAATATTTGACTAAAAATCAAATTGAAAAAAGAACAAAAAAAATTAGGAAAGGTAAATTTTTTTTATTATCTTTATATCTTGTATCTTGTTTAAACACAGGTGGCATTTTTCCAGCTTTAATTCCACTTTCAAATTTACTATGTGGATTAGAAGCTTGTGCCAGTAGTATTTATAGTTCTGTTGAACAAACTAACAAAATAAAGAGGAATAAGAAAAACAAAAAAGACATAATTAAGCTATGGAAAATNATAGTTCTGTTGAACAAACTAACAAAATAAAGAGGAATAAGAAAAACAAAAAAGACATAATTAAGCTATGGAAAAAAATATTGGAGAAATAATTGTAGCAAATAAAAAGGCAATGGAATACGAAAAAAAGTTTAGTAATTATATTATTAAATAGTGGTAAAAAAAAGTATGTACAAAAAATTTGTGAAAAGATTATANATAGTTCTGTTGAACAAACTAACAAAATAAAGAGGAATAAGAAAAACAAAAAAGACATAATTAAGCTATGGAAAATAATATTGGAGAAATAATTGTAGCAAATAAAAAGGCAATGGAATATGAAAAAAAGTTTAGTAATTATATTATTAAATAGTGGTAAAAAAAAGTATGTACAAAAAATTTGTGAAAAGATTATATGACTATGAATTACCAGCTAAATAAATAAAAATTATTGTGCGATAGTAAATTAAGATATCTTATCAAATCATGGTACCAATTGGAAATGTAATTGTAAAATGATAACGAAAATTAATTCCTATATTATTAATGAATTAATTCAACAAATATTCAAATATCTGATAATGATGATAGAATACGAAATTTTTATTCTGTTTTATGTATGGTCATTTATGTTTAATAGTAATAGATTTAGTTTCTAAAGGATCTAATTTTTTTAACATCATTTCTCTATTATTAAATGAAAGATTTATTCGAATAACGATTAATCAGTTGTAGGGATAAATCTTTTAATATAGGCAAAGAATAAAAATGTATTCCTAATATTAATGTTAATAAATATGTTGAAAAAAAATTTCTATATTTTGAATACTATCTAAATATATATTATAAAAATCAGAATAATGAATTAAATAAAAAATTTATAATTTAAATGATATTATTTTACATCATATTATTATGGCTGTAGAAATTCAATTACTTTACAACATAGTAAAAGTATTTGCTCAGTAATGTAGTTTGACTAAATATGTTGAAATGACCAATTTAATCAATTTTAACATGCTGTTGCTTTCAAAACTGAACTAATGATAAAACTAAAATATATAAAAATAATAATTTTTTAATGATGTTGTTTTGAAAACTTAGATAAATATGCCACAAATAAATTTTTTGATAATTCAAAAAATGGTGTTGCTTTGAAAACTGAGTTAATAATTGTATTTAAAATAAGCAAATTGATGATTTTGCTGAAAGAACAAAGTAATATCATACAAAAATTTTAATGATCTTGTCACACATTTAAATCTAGTTTTAACAATGATGCATAAAAAGCAGATTTATGTGATTATTTTATAAATGATAAATGTTAAAATATTAAGANTAAAAAGCAGATTTAAGTGATTATTTTATAAATGATAAATGTTAAAATATTAAGAATTATGCTGCTTTAAAAACTGAATTGAATGAAAATGATAAAAGTGAAAAATTTTATATATTTAAACAAGATGTTGCTTTCAAATATGTGTTAAATAAAATATAAATAAAAATTTTAATTATTTGAAAAAAACATTGTATTAAAATCTGAGAAAAGGCCTTTAGTAAAAAATTAGAATTTTAATTATTAAAATGAAAAAGTTAGGAATGAGCTTGAAGAAATAAAAAAGAAAAACAATGTCTTACAAAAATTTTATACGCTTATTAGATACTAAAATAATTGCACTAACAAATGGAGTAAGTGACATTGAAAACAAAATCACCAAATATTTACTATACTTATAAAGCTCAACCATAAAACATACTTTATATATAAATGAATTTTTATAGTGATTCATTATTTTACAAACTATACAGTAAATTTACAATGTTTTATTCGAATAGAATACAAAAAATTAATTAGACTAGATAATTAACTGTTGGCAATAAATAATCAATATTTTAAACTATATTATGGACTTACCTGTTTATAATTTATATTATATTGTAGAATTTTTAGAATTAATAGAAATATTCACGATTCATTATAGTTATAGGCCAGTCAAAATGTACACAAAAAAAGACTAAAATCGCAAAGTTGTACGTAGTTCTGGTTTTTTTAATGTTGCTAGGACCAATGCAGGGTAGTTTAAATCCAAGTTTGCAACTTCGAAAACCTTGTGGGTTTTGCGGGGCACGCGAAAACCTGCAAAATGTTCGGCCTTTTTTCAGTGTTCGCCTTATATCTCCCAAANAATGTTCGGCCTTTTTTCAGTGTTCGCCTTATATCTCCCAAATTATGCGTTTTTCGAGATCAAGGACCAATATACATTCTAAAGCAGATTAAATTTGCAACAATTTGAGCGCAACCGCAGCGCATGTAGGTCCAACAATTTCTGAGATCTGGCACTTAAAATATTGGCCATTTTTCCCAAAAAGTGAAAATTTTAGTTTTTGTCCTCGTTTCGAGCAGAATATCGGCAAACCCATCAATTCTACGAGGTAGAACGTGGGAAATGAAGTTGTAGTATCCTTCCTTTTGGGGGAACCTTGGGTTCTTTGTGTGTGTGAGAGAGCTGAGAGGGCCTAACGGGATCAGCAGGTGTCCCTTTCACTCCACTCTCCTTTCATTTCCTCTTCCCATCTTTCCACCCTGTTCCCGCCTCGCATCGAAGTTCTCTGTACGAGTTTTGACGATGTAACAAATGTGATGTCTGTTCCACCGGGTGTTTGTTTTTTTTTTTNATCGAAGTTCTCTGTACGAGTTTTGACGATGTAACAAATGTGATGTCTGTTCCACCGGGTGTTTGTTTTTTTTTTTGTCATACTACACTTGAGGAAGGTAAAGTGACACTTGTGAAAAAACGTGGTATCCTTTCGCTGATTGNTTTTTTTTTTGTCATACTACACTTGAGGAAGGTAAAGTGACACTTGTGAAAAAACGTGGTATCCTTTCGCTGATTGAAGTGAGTGTGGCGCGTGGCCTCAAGGAAAATCAACAGTTTTTGAAATCTTTTAATGAAGTCTCCGTGCATGATGCGTGAAGGAAGAGGTACACCGCTAATATAATGTTGCGGCTTCTGCTGGTCGTGGAAACGATACAATTCCTCAACCTTCAACTTCAAGAACGTCAAGAGGCTCCATGGATCTACAGAAGATTTGGTACCTGTGTGGTAAAAATATCACTCCGGAATGTTTCAAGATCCAGAGCAGAATGCCTACATCACGGAGGAGCAAAGTGCACAAAGTAGAATCACTGAGTAGAAGGTCAACTATTCTTGAAGTTGTAAATCGTCGGAATGATGAATGGGGACGTCAGATTGTAGATCGCCTTGCACNAGAAGGTCAACTATTCTTGAAGTTGTAAATCGTCGGAATGATGAATGGGGACGTCAGATTGTAGATCGCCTTGCACCTGTAACTGGCGTAGTCGCTGCTGATACCAGGTACCACTCATTTTGTCACAAAGAAACTATACAGCATGCCAAGAACTACTGTTATACCAACTACTTCAGAACCGAGAAATGTTGTTGAGTGCATGGAATACATTTATTCCTACCTTGCTGAAAACAGTGAAGAATGTAAATTTTGTGTGAATGACCTCATTGAACAGATTAAAGATGATTACAAGCCTGATATCAGAACTGTCAAAACTCACCTCAAGAATCGTTATGGCGATAAAATAATTTTTACAGAGATAGGCCGTGGCCGCAGTCATCACACAGTTCTCTGTTTCACAGACGTTGGGAATAAGATTCTGTATGACAACTGGTACAACGAAAGAAAGAGAGATCCTGCAGAAGAGTGGTTGAGGGTGGTGAAGTCTGCAGTAAACATAATCTTACAAGACATCCATGCTAAAGTATATGACACAACAGAATATCCTCCGTCTGATGATTTTATGCGAGACACTGAATCAGCTGTCCCCGAATCTCTCCAACTCTTAGTTGAAACCATTGTGCTGAAACAAAAACGCCACTCTCTCGTTGGTTGGAGAAAAAAGTGTCTTGTAGCTGATGCAATCATTTCAGCAGTGAGACCAAACTCTTTCATTTCCACACTCAAGACAAGCGTTGGTGTCNAGAAGGTCAACTATTCTTGAAGTTGTAAATCGTCGGAATGATGAATGGGGACGTCAGATTGTAGATCGCCTTGCATCTGTAACTGGCGTAGTCGCTGCTGATACCAGGTACCACTCATTTTGTCACAAAAAAACTATACAGCATGCCAAGAACTACTGTTATACCAACTACTTCAGAACCGAGAAATGTTGTTGAGTGCATGGAATACATTTATTCCTACCTTGCTGAAAACAGTGAAGAATGTCAATTTTGTGTGAATGACCTCATTGAACAGATTAAAGATGATTACAAGCCTGATATCAGAACTGTCAAAACTCACCTCAAGAATCGTTATGGCGATAAAATAATTTTTACAGAGATAGGCCGTGGCCGCAGTCATCACACAGTTCTCTGTTTCACAGACGTTGGGAATAAGATTCTGTATGACAACTGGTACAATGAAAGAAAGAGAGATCCTGCAGAAGAGTGGTTGAGGGTGGTGAAGTCTGCAGTAAACATAATCTTACAAGACATCCATGCTAAAGTATATGACACAACAGAATATCCTCCGTCTGATGATTTTATGCGAGACACTGAATCAGCTGTCCTCGAATCTCTCCAACTCTTAGTTGAAACCATTGTGCTGAAACAAAAACGCCACTCTCTTGTTGGTTGGAGAAAAAAGTATCTTGTAGCTGATGCAATCATTTCAGCAGTGAGACCAAACTCTTTCATTTCCACACTCAAGACAAGCGTTGGTGTCNTCTTGTAGCTGATGCAATCATTTCAGCAGTGAGACCAAACTCTTTCATTTCCACACTCAAGACAAGCGTTGGTGTCTACCTGTATAGTAAGTTTGGGTCTAAACATCTTGTGAACCTCTGTGCAGCAATAGGATTTTCCTGCAGTTACACTGAGGCCATGCTCGTTGAAAGCTCAGCTATTGTGAGGGGAGGAGGATTACCCCCAATTGAACCAGGAGCTTTCATCCAGTTTGTCTTTGAGAATGCTGATGTTAACGTGAACACCTTAGATGGCAACAACACTTTCCACGAAATGGATGGCATCATGATTTTTATATCTCACAGTGCTGTTTTGCCAGATGAAGCAATCCCTAGTTTTAAGAAGAACGTTTCTGCTGACACAATCAGTTCTTACGCAGTGTCACAAATACAGCAAATGCCAGAGACGTGGCCTCAGGTGCTCAATTTTGTGGGCCAGCTACTCTGGCAAGACATGCCAAAATGTCGCTCTTACCCTGATCGACGAGAAGATGAAGAAGACCCGGATGATCCTCTCCCAGAAGAAGAACCCGAGAACACCGCAGAACCCCAGCAAACTTCTTCACCCCCAGAACCCAATTTCGAAGGACCTGGACCCTCGAAGCGATTGCGGCATTAACCCCCCCCCCCCCAATTACACTTGCATGAACTTATTAAATTTTTTTATATTTACTTTTTACATTTACTTCATATTTACATTTTTAAATNTATATGTAACATTTTAATATGATTTCAAGCAGTTTTCTTTCGTTCAGTATAATTGTGTTGAAAGGTGTTTAGGCTAATTTCTTAAAAAAATCCTCTTTTGCCATTTTTAGTTTTTTTACGATTACAAGATAACTATTGAGACTAGAGACTTTGTTTTGTGCTTAAATGATAGCCAATTACATTTACTACAACTTCATTTCCTGCAACTTACATCGTAAAATTTACGGTTTTTGCCGATATTCAGCTCGAAACGAGGAGAAAACTTTAAATTATCACTTTTTGGAAAAATTTCTAATATTTTAAGTGCTATAACTCAGAAACTGTTGGACTTACAGCACTGCGGTTGGGCTTAGAATCTTCTTTAAGAGTTGTAATGTTACTTGATCTCAAAAAACGCATAGTTTGGGAAATATAAGGTGAAAACTGAAAAAGGCCGAAAATTTTGCAGGTTTTCGCATGCCCCGCAAAACACACAAGGTTTTCGAAGTTGCAAACTTCGATTTAAACTACCCTCAATGGTCCTAATAACATACCAAAAAAACCAGAACTGCATACGATTTTGCGATTTTAATGTTTTATTTGACTGGCCTATTAGCGAGGCCATGAAAGAAATTTTTCAAATCATATTTCCTATAAGAAATGGGGAACAAAAATCTCTGTAATTAGTTGAAGGAGTTCAAATCACTAACGGATTTGAAATTAATATTTGTATGTTTACCTATTAAAGAAATACAAAAAATTGTATTATACATATGTATATATATGTATAATATATGTATATATATTATATATATATGTGTGTATAAGAAAGTTACTACAAATTATAACATAAAAACCGAAAACAATGAAAGAAATAAAATAATATATATATGTTTAATATTTTATAAAAAAAAATATTTTTAAAAAAAGAAAATTTGAGCTTTCGCGAAGGTATTAATTAATACACCAGTAAGAAAATTTTTCCTTGAATAAAAGTTTATTCATTTGGAATTGATAATTTATGGCAATCTGATTTAATTGAAATGGAACTAGGATATTTCCAAAATATATAAAGGGCTGTAAATATATTTTTACAATTACATTATTTTTAATCGTTTTGCTTATAGTTAAAAGCAAATTTCAATGAAAATGTTATCAAAGCTTTTGAATAAATTTTTTAATGTGGGTATCTTAAATATTTACAAACCGACTTTGATAAATAATTATGTACTAATAAATTTAAATATTTAATGAAAAAATACAATACTAATCATTGTTCAACATTTAATGAATTTAAGGAAGTGGTGTTAAAAGATTTTATAGAACTTTCAAAAATAAAATGTGGAAAAAATTTCTTTGAATGGAAATTATAAATGGGTTGAAATTTTAGATGAAATAAATAAAGAACATAATAACACAAAATACAGACATATTAATATGAAACCTGTGGATGTTATTAAAAGAAATAAAT
Source organism: Clitarchus hookeri (assembly GCA_002778355.1). Lineage (NCBI taxonomy): Eukaryota > Metazoa > Arthropoda > Insecta > Phasmatodea > Phasmatidae > Clitarchus > Clitarchus hookeri. Next base: position 169,736 of record NQII01000211.1, read on the forward strand.
ATTGTTAAGATATCCAGCTCATAAATATTTATTTGCTGAACCTATATATAAAATTGATGGGTAGTATTTAAAAAAAAATTATTTGAAAGGAATTTACAGCTAATTGGTCAAAAGGATTATTCATTATTTATAAAAAAAATTAATTATGATGTACTAATTTATTTTTTAAAAGATATGAATAATGAAACAGTAAAGAAAAATTTTAATGAATATGAAATTTTGAAAACTACTTATACACATTAATGTTTGGTATAAAAAAATTTAAATAATTAAAGGTGATAAAATTTATGTCAAATTTTCAGGATTTGAAAATTTACATAATTCTTGTATTTATTAAAAGAAGTTGTTTTATAACAATTTCATTATTTCTGTTTTTGTGTAATTCATAATTACCATTAAAAATAAAATTTATGTCTAATTTTTTTTTTAATCTTAAGAAATGCCAGTTCAATTCTAATATACTACTTAAATTCTATTTTATTTTTCAATAAAAATGCATAGAATTTTTATCACATTCAAAATTATAGATTTGTTCACATTTTGGATGTCTAGCTTGACTTAAAATTAATTGTTTATTTGCACTTCTTTAAGTTCTTATTACATAAAAGTCATAATTAAATTTTTCTACAAATTATTTCAAATGTATGAAATTTTGTAATAGGATAGGATTTTGAGTTTGTGTAACAACATTAGGCTTCATTTGATTAATTTCATTCTTTTTTATTAATTGTTTAGTGTTGTACTTACAATTTTTTTAACAACATCAATACTAATTTCGTTTTTGTAAATTTTCAATTTTATTTTTAATGTTATATACCCCAGTTTTATAATTGTTGTTTAAACTTTTTCATAAAACATATCTTTAAAAACATTAACAATTTTCAGTTTTGATTTCATAATTATTTATATAAACCTCGTATATTTATAAAATTTGTATGTTGTTCATATTTAATAAAGAGGGAAACGATCCATTACCCCTTAAATCTATATAAGTTTTTATACATTTTGGTTAACCACGATCAGTAATAGCTTTATTTAAATTTTCATATCTTAAAATATCACAAATATCTTTAGCTTTAAAACAAATATTATTTTTGTCATCTAAAACAAATATTATTTTCTTATAAATGTTTTTATGATCCATAATTTCCTCAATTTATAAAAGTGATTTTTAATGAAAAAATTAAAAACATTTATACCAGAAAATACATACAAATTACAGAAATACTAAAAACATAACATTTTTTAATAATATAGAAATACCAAAAATACAAAAATATCACAAATCATTGTAGAAATGTAGAAGGCAAACCAATTTATCTTTCTATTATTCAATAGTTATGTATTAATTTATGAAAATGATTTCTTAAATTAATCTTAAAATAATAATTTTATAACATGCCATAATTTTAAAATAATTTAAAAAGAATTATGATAAGATTAATAAGATTAATTATTTCAACAATTTCCAGTAATTAAATAACATTAATACCAAAAGTTAAAAAATACCTCAAATTCAATGTGAAAAATTTAGAAATGCAGTTAATATTTTAATAATAAATTAGAGTTATAATTTCAAAAGTAAATTTCGGTGTTTATATAATTTCATAAAATTTAAATTAATAGAATTTTCAATATATATTTCATTTTTAAAAACAACATTCACATTTTTACTATCGAACATTAATAAACACCTTAAATACAGAAGTCCCAAAAGTACAATGTAGAAAATGTAAAAATGTACAATCTTAAAAATTATGTATTTATATAAGATTTAAATAATGTTATATTAAGTGTTGTATAAATTTAAATATTAAATAAACATATATTTATGTTATGGTATAAATATATATAATTATTTATATATATGTTTACATTGTAGTATAATTATGCGTACAGTTTTCAAGACATAATTTCCAGTCTGAATAATATGTAAATTAATAATTCTTTTTTTTTTTCATTTCCAACATTGCTTTTTTATATTTTGTATTTTTAGTGTTATATAATTAAACAGAAATTTAAATTTTTATATTAAAATACAATTGATTATTAAAAGAAAGTCTTAACAGTTTTGATTTAAATGTTTTTGTACATATATAATTTTATAAAATATAAGATTAATATAAATTTCAACATCAATATCGTTTTATTTTATCATTTTATTTTTTTCTATCTATGTTTCTTCATTTTATACACATTACTTTTAATTTTTTTGGATTTGAGGTATTTTTAATAAAACCATTTTTAAGAAATGATGCCAGGTTGTAATAATTGTATCTTTAAAAAAAATTATGAGCAACATCATAAATAAGGAAATATTACTACATGTAAATCCTTTTTAGTTGTAAAAAAATTACTAAAAAAACATTGATTGTGGGTTAGAGATATTAAACTTAGCAATATATATATAAAATCTAGAAACGTTTAGAAACATTTAAAAAATGTATAGATGCAATAAAATTATAGTATTTTATAAGTAAAATTTATTGAGTATTATCGATAAACGAAAGCAACAAAATTGCATATTGAAAAAAGAAAATTAACAATTAAAAAAACTTTAAGATTCAAAAGAAGGTAACAAATAAACAAAATATAAAATTACAAACTCTAATAATGAAATAGAAACTGAATTGAAAAAATGTCTTGTCTTGAAAAGATCAACTATATATGTATATAAAGAGATTCCTTTTTATCAAAACTAAATAATAATATACATAATTTTTATCTATAGATATAAAACAATCAATAATGCAGTATTAGAAAACATTGTTATTACTACTATTAATGAATAGAAATTTTTTAAATGAAAATTTTTTGAAAGAGTTTCTCAAATAGTTATGGAATCACAAAATATAACAAGAATTTCAACAACTGTTATAAAAATAAATAATNTATAATTATGCGTACAGTTTTCAAGACATAATTTCCAGTCTCAATAATATGTAAATTAATAATTCTTTTTTTTTTTCATTTCCAACATTGCTTTTTTATATTTTGTATTTTTAGTGTTTATAAATAAACAGAAATTTAAATTTTTATATTAAAATACAACTGATTATTAAAAGAAAGTCTTAACAGTTTTGATTTAAATGTTTTTGTACATATATAATTTTATAAAATATAAGATTAATATAAATTTCAACATCAATATCATTTTATTTTATCATTTTATTTTTTTCTATCTATGTTTCTTCATTTTATACATATTACTTTTAATTTTTTTGGATTTGAGGTATTTTTAATAAAACAATTTTTAAGAAATGATGCCAGGTTGTAATAATTGTATCTTTAAAAAAAAATATGAGCAACATCATAAATAAGGAAATATTACTACATGTAAATCCTTTTTAGTTGTAAAAAAATTACTAAAAAAACATTGATTGTGGGTTAGAGATATTAAACTTAGCAATATATATATAAAATCTAGAAACGTTTAGAAACATTTAAAAAATTTATAGACGCAATAAAATTATAGTATTTTATAAGTAAAATTTATTGAGTATTATCGATAAACGAAAGCAAGAAAATTGCATATTGAAAAAAGAAAATTAACAATTAAAAAAACTTTAAGATTCAAAAGAAGGTAACAAATAAACAAAATATAAAATTACAAACTCTAATAATGAAATAGAAACTGAATTGAAAAAATGTCTTGTTTTGAAAAGATCAACTATATATGTATATAAAGAGATTCCTTTTTATCAAAACTAAATAATAATATACATAATTTTTATCTATAGATATAAAACAATCAATAATGCAGTATTAGAAAACATTGTTATTACTACTATTAATGAATAGAAATTTTTTAAATGAAAATTTTATGAAAGAGTTTCTCAAATAGTTATGGAATCACAAAATATAACAAGAATTTCAACAACTGTTATAAAAATAAATAATAAATCTGTATGAGTAAATGTAATAAAATATATTTTTTCAAAGATGTTTATTTTGATGAATATCAAACAATTGATTTAATATATTTTATTATGAAGAAAATATGAAATAAGCTCACAGAAATATATTAATATTCCTAGAAAAAATTTATTGTAATAAAATTTAACCTGAAGATATTTTAAACCACTTTTATAATCATGATACAAATTTATAATTAATTTTTATCTTCTACATTTTTAATTTTTTTACATGTTTTACATTTGTTTTTGATATTTTTGTATTTAGGCATTTATTAAAAAATTTAAAAGTTTATAATTTTCGTAATGATGTATAAATTCATTGCATTATTTTAGATTTTTAATAAAATACAGATTTATAATACAATATTTTAACTTGTAAATTTCTAAAAATTTTGCATTCCATTTTTGTATTTTTTGCATTTATTTAGAAATAGTTAATATTTAAATTTTTTATAATATATAAATTAATAAGTTAATATTTAACCTTATATATTTCTACATTTTGTGCATTGTATTTTTGTATTTTTGGTGATAATGATAAATAAAAATATATATATATCCTTGATACTAAAATACCTACGCAAATGTAACAAATTATTTTCAATGAATAACAAACAGGTCAATATAAAATTTTAAATTTTTTTATTATTATATTAAAAATTATTAATTCATTTTTTAAAAATATTTATTATATCTTGCATTCTATTAACTTCTCTTTGTACATATTATATTTTATTCCAAATAAAGAAATATTGTNAATATTTATTATATCTTGCATTCTATTAACTTCTCTTTGTACATATTATATTTTATTCCAAATAAAGAAATATTGAATTTTATCTGATCTAATAATTGTATTAGTAAATTAATTATATTAACAAAATCTATAATTTTTAAAGAAACATGAGAAATCATTTATATATCTAGAACAAGATTATAAATCTTCTGGCAATCGGGTAAATTTATCATTTTTGATTCCTGGTTAAATTCATTGAATATTACATTCATCTAATTGAACATCATATACTTTATGAAAAAATATAAAAATTTTACAATTATAATAATTTAAAACAGACATTATATTGCTGTCATCATTTATTCCAATAGAAGATAATTTCATTAGAAATCCTTGAATAAATTTAGACCTAGATAATCATATATGTTTTATTACCTATTTCCATAACTATGTTNTTTCATTAGAAATCCTTGAATAAATTTAGACCTAGATAATCATATATGTTTTATTACCTATTTCCATAACTATGTTGAATGTCTTTGAAAAATATTGACACTCTTACATTTTTTGGTAAATATGTTAACCAATCTGTTATAAGAAATGTATTATTATTTCTTGAATTATCTTTCAATATTTTTTATTAAAACATATCTGTTATAAGAATAAAAACATTACCAATAGTAACAATATAATTATTTATATTTTTATTTGCAAATAGTTTTGGTCAATATTACATTCAGATTCTCTGCTTATAGAAATTGGAAAGTTATGAATTAATGGTTTCCCACTAATATTTTGTATATTTTCAATATCAATTTGAGCTAGTTAAAAATTATAACTAAAATTTAATGGGTACATAATAGAATTTGAATCATAAATATGATGAAAATATAAAATATAAATTTCATGAACTGAAACCGGTAATGAAATAATTTCATCATCTTTTACTTGAGCATTTTTAATATACAACTGTTCCATTTTATTTTTATAATTTCTATTAATCTATTTAGTTTTGTTGGAGAATAAGCATGGCTTAATATTTTATCTTTTAAATTAATTGGACAAATTATTAATTGTTGTTTTTTATATCTATGAACACTATATTTTAATGATTAAACAGTATCTGGATTATTAATACCATGAATAAATATTCAATTTATTTGTTTTTCCTAAACTTTAAAAGCTTTCTCTGTTAATTGAATAATCGTATTATTGCCTAATGTAAAATTACATTTACTATTATTTTTATTCAATTTTGTTAAATATAAATATCTATCTAAAAATTCGTATTTCATATNGTAAAATTACATTTACTATTATTTTTATTCAATTTTGTTAAATATAAATATCTATCTAAAAATTCGTATTTCATATATCCTTTTGGTTAATTTATTAATTTAATGATTCTTCATCTAATGGAACTCTTATTTTAAAGATATATAATTCATTATATATATTTTTAAACCTTCTGTATAGACTGATTGATCAATTTTTTATAATTGGTTACCATCATCAATATTTAAAAAACCATATGTATTTAATTAATTTATAACTAAACAAAGTTTGGTTTGAAAATGAAATTGCAATGAATTTGAATATTGCAAGAATGAATATAAAATATTTGATTGATATAAAATAAGAAATTCATATGTTTATGAAATCATTGATATGGTTTCTATATATAATTATTGTTTTTATATTGATATATATTGTAATAGAACCAAAATTTTATCCCAATATTTTTAACAAATTTCTTTATATTTTCATAAGATGTATTTCCACCAACAAAATCACTATAAATATGTTTTAAATTTGTATCGCCTTGTCAAAATATAACGAATTTGCATTATCTCTTACTAATTGTTTTGGAACTTTCGAATAAGTTTGAGCTAAATAAAAGCAATCAATTATTATTTCTTCATCTAGAAAAATATTTTGTTATACTATATTGATTTTCTAATTTAACATCCTCAAATATAACTATTGAATTATCTTCACATCCATGTAAACAAATCATCTCATCATTATTATTGAATAAATAACAAATTTGCTATTTGTTTTTCTTGATTTAAACTATTTGAACAAAAATATAATATTTATATTTTAGTTATTGATCTTTGTATTCTTGAGTTAAAAACTGTATCTTATCTTGTAATATTTTTTCAATCAGTGCATTGTGTACACGCAGCAGGTACAGACTGACAGCAGTAGTCGCTTCTACACGCCAACACAAGTGGCCCGTGTGCAAGACTCCACGTGACTTTGCGGTCGCCTCTGGTTGCGGGGACTCGCCACCGTTCGTCACAGTCGCGCGTCACCATCGCCCATGTAAAAGCATTCTCGCCTCGACAGTGCTCGCTTATGGAATCCTACCATTCCGCGACTGAGTGGCGCGACAGAGTGTTCCGTGTGCAACGGGCCTTAGTGAGAACGGTTACCGAGAACCCCGTCAAAAATAAGTGAACACAACGCACATGGAAAGAAACAAAAGTGCGTAGCCAAATCCAAAACTGGAATGAGTTTGTTCAGGAACTTTAACATCGCATTATTTATAAACTACATGTAATCAAATCTGCAAACATATTAGCTAGTTACTTACGTTTTTGGCGATAAATTCTGTTTGGTAGGCCGTGGTTTTTCAGTGATAATTACAGAGCACGTGCGTGTGTGCGGCTGATGTAAATAGGACGCATTTGAATCTTCAACTTGGCGTATATAATCTGTGATAGTAACATCATAAAGATAACTGTGGTATCATAAAGGCCTCAGCGCTTGACACGACGATTAAGATAAGAGTTATTAAACCATTACTGGTTTCGTGTATGCAGGTAAAAAGCAGACACATTTTTATTACACTTCGGGAAATTATTATGCAAGCGTCTGCAGATTGGCGTGTATGCAGGGGCATGTGCAGACATTTGTTAAAGCCCGCCTTCCTAAGTCTGACTTTCTGATACGTAGTGGTTTTTTTATGTGCAAATGTAGTAGACACAAAAGCGCGTGTATATATAACAATTTAATTTTTACAGTGATACTTTGAAAGACATAAATGGTTACTGTGGGTCATCCTTAAAAGATAAACATATGCTATCGCGGACTTTTCTGCAAACCTTTTTGGGAGCTACAATTCTGTAGTACACTGAAGAGCCAAAAAAAAACTGCTACACCTGCCTAATATCGTCTAGGACCCCGCGAGCACGCAGAAGTGCCGCAAGACGACGTGGCATGGACCCGACTGATGTCTAAAGGTATGCAGGAGGCAATTCACTCCATGAATCCTGCAGGGCAGTCCACAAATCCATAGGAGTGCGAGGCGGTAGAGATCTCTTTTGAACAGCACGTTGCAAGGCATCCCAGATATGCTTAATAATGTTCATGTCTGGTGATTTAGGTGGCCAATAAAAGAGTCTAAAGTCAGAAGAGTGTTCCTGGAGCCCCTCGGTAGCAACTTTCGACGTGTGGGGGACGCATTGTCCTGCTGGAATTGTTCACGTCCGTCAGAATTCACAATGGACATGAATGAGTGCAGGTGATCGGACAGAATTTTTACGTATCTGTCGCCTGTCAGAGTCGTATCTAGACGTATCAGGAGTCCCATTTCACGCCAACTGCACACGCCACATACCTTTACAGAGCCTCTGTCAGGTTGAATAATCCCCTGTTGACATGTATGGTCCATGGATTAATGAGGATGTCTCCATACCCGTACACGTCCATCCACCCGATACAATTGGAAACGAGACTCGTGAGTGCAGGCAACGTGTTTCCAGTCATCAACAGTCAAATGGTGGGGTTGGCGGGCCCAGGCGAGGCGTAAAGCTTTGTGTCGTGCAGTCGACAACGGTACACGTGTGGACCTTCGGCTCCGAAAGCCCATATCAATTATGGTCCCTTGAATAGTTCGCACGCTGGCACTAGTTGATGCCCGAGCATTGAAATCTGCGCCAATTTGATAAATGGTTGCCCGTCTGTCAAGTTCAGTGATTCTCGTCAGTCGTAGTTTGTCCCGTTCGTTCACTATCTTTTTCCGGCCGCAGCGATGTCGAAGATTTGATGATTTACCGGATTCCCGATTTTCACAGGTACACTCGAGTAATGGTCGTACATGAAAATCAACATTTTATCGCTACCTCGGAGATGCTGTGTCCCATCTCTCGTGCGCCGTCTATAACACCACATTCAAACTCACTTAAATTTTGATAACCTGCCATTGTAGCATCTGTAACCGATCTAGAAACTTTGCCAGACGCTTGTTGTCTTATATAGGTGCTGCCGACCGCATCGCGTTACTCTTATTGGTTCCATACCTCTTTTATTTGCATACGCACACCTACACCAGTTTTTTTGGCTCTCCAGTGTACATTCATTTGATGTATCGCTTATGGTTTAGTCAGCGTAAGCGATATAAGCGCCCTAAAAGCGGTTTTTACGACTTGGTTACAAACGGTTCGATATTTCTCTACTATTCTTACATTAAATATAAATGTATTATACACCACAATCTTTCTCAAGAAATTCTCTAAATGATGTTGAAAACTGCATCAAAATCTATCAATTAGTTTAGAAGTACTAAGCGAATACACAGATAGACGCGGATAAGCGACTTTGTTTTATAATATTAAGAGATATATGTTTTAAGTATGACACACTTATTTTCAGAATGACAACTTTTAAATCATTTTAGTTTTGTATGCTATATCTGTGAAACTGTAATTTATTATATATTTATTTTGTATATTGGCAGTACACAATCAAGGAATGTGCTAATACATAACTGTTTTGTTTTCCATTTATGAAGCGCCACATGACAATTATGGAGGTTTTATGCCATATCTTGAGGACCAATCAACGAATTCTCACCAAAATTTACACTGGAACATTTCAACTAATTTATACCAAATTGTGCTCCCATAAATGATACAGAAGGCCATGTAAACTTTAATGATTTAAGTGGGTCAGACAACGATATTCAATATGGTGGCTTCGTAGATAATTAAGGTAAGTTTGCAACATATATTAAACAATTTAACCAAATTCAAATAAAAATTTTATTTAGTCCGTATACATTAGAATCAATGTATATAGTGCCCCATTTTTCGGCAATTTTTCACGACAGCGTCAAATAAGAAAATACATTTTTTTTTAATATTACAGGGACCAAACAACCGATTTCTACCTAATTCTTCACACAAATGTCTCTAATGTAGGCCATGTAGGCTTACATGTTTTAAGTGACTCAGACACTTATTTTCAAAATGATTGCCCTGTAAATATTTTAGATTAGAATATTCTATCTTTCGAAACATTAGACTCATTAAATCCGAAGTTGACGCTCCGATTCCACCTCCATAATGCAATGGATTGCACGCTAGCGTATTTCACGAGGTTTTCTGGGTTCAATTCCTGGGTAAGGCGCGTTTGTATTTGTAATTGTTTCACTACTGTTGCATAAGTGTCTGGTTTAATTTCTAATGTATTTGATTTCAAAGAGAAGTCAAGTCCTACTTTCAAACTCAGCTTTTAAGAACTTATTTAAAATTATATTCCGCCCCTTTTGAGGAAAGTAGACTCATTAGTTATATCAGTAACTTCTTATTTTTCTACATACTGATTGGCGACTGCTATATATGCATTAATCATGCGTTATCAAAATAAACACTTTGAACTTGATTTTTCAGATAGTGTTTGTGTGATTAGTGACTGTGATGGATAAATTTGTTGTGAAAACGAAACGCAAATATGATGATATCTATATGATTCCACCAGCTTACCTTCTGAAGCTTACATAACTGAATCTGATCTGGTAAATATTTCTCAAAATGTTGTTACAGAGACAGAGTCAAAATACAATAACTTTGAGTTTAGTAAAGCCAATATGCCAGAGTCAGTGTTGCATAACCCACAAATATCAATAGTTTTTGACATGTACGAGACTCTTATCCAAGCGACTATCTTGCCAGAATCATTTATTCTCAACATCTCAGCCTTCACTTTCAAGTCTCCTTCCTTGTTCAAGAATCTCAAATGGTTGCATGTCCAAGAAAATGTTAATCGAATTAAATGCTTCTATTGATATCGTAATTGTCATTTATCGCAATATTAACTGTTGGCTAATAAAATGGAAACCTGCTATGGAAAAATTTCGTGGATATGAGAAAACCTATTCGCATATGTAAGCCACTACGAGCTTCCGGCAGTTGCAACAACCCATTGATGTATAAGTATGCTCTGTAAAATGCAAAGAACAGAGTGTATCTAAGAAATGTCCTCTGAAGATATTCAGTTCTGTTCGATTTCTTGTCAGGTAAGGTTTAGCACTGCAAGACAAGAATTAGACAGTGTAAATTTGGTACATTTATTACATCTAAAAAATTAAGATTTTACTTATTTACAACAGTGAACAGCGAAACTACGAGAGACATTCACCAGTGCTACAATACAAAATGAAGTGCTGGAAATTATGGCAAATGAAATTGTAAGGTACAATTGTAGCAAGATTCAGTCACAGGAAATACCAATTTTTTTATCTAATTTGTGATAGTACATGTAATTTAAGTGGAGTAGAACAGTTAAGTTTATGTATTCGATGGGTTTATGACAATCTTAANGTAATTTAAGTGGAGTAGAACAGTTAAGTTTATGTATTCGATGGGTTTATGACAATCTTAAACCTTATGCATGTTTTATTAGACTTCACAGTGCGACAAGTACATCTGGAGAGGAAATTGCATAAAAATTGCTGATTTGTTAACACGGGTGCATTTTCCATTCTGTATGTTAAAAGGACACAAATACGACGACGATCCTAATATTAGGGGCAGTAAGAAAGTTGTACAATAAATGATGAAAATTTTTTTTTGCGATATTTGTACACTGTGGAGCCCACTGCATTAAGCTGATCAATAAAGAATGTTGTTACGGTTCTGTTNTTCGATTTCTTGTCAGGTAAGGTTTAGCACTGCAAGACAAGAATTAGACAGTGTAAATTTGGTACATTTATTACAGCTAAAAAATTAAGATTTTACTTATTTACAACAGTGAACAGCGAAACTACGAGAGACATTCACCAGTGCTACAATACAAAATGAAGTGCTGTAAATTATGGCAAATGAAATTGTAAGGTACAATTGTAGCAAGATTCAGTCACAGGAAATACCAATTTTTTCTCTAATTTGTGATAGTACACGNCAGTGAACAGCGAAACTACGAGAGACATTCACCAGTGCTACAATACAAAATGAAGTGCTGTAAATTATGGCAAATGAAATTGTAAGGTACAATTGTAGCAAGATTCAGTCACAGGAAATACCAATTTTTTCTCTAATTTGTGATAGTACACGTAATTTAAGTGGAGTAGAACAGTTAAGTTTATGTATTCGATGGGTTTATGACAATCTTAAACCTTATGCATGTTTTATTAGACTTCACAGTGCGACAAGTACATCTGGAGAGGAAATTGCATAAAAATTGCTGATTTGTTAACACGGGTGCATTTTCCATTCTGTATGTTAAAAGGACACAAATACGACGACGCTCCTAATATTAGGGGCAGTAAGAAAGTTGTGCAATAAATGATGAAAATTCTTTTTTTGCGATATTTGTACACTGTGGAGCCCACTGCATTAAGCTGATCAATAAAGAATGTTGTTACGGTTCTGTTNTTTTTTTGCGATATTTGTACACTGTGGAGCCCACTGCATTAAGCTGATCAATAAAGAATGTTGTTACGGTTCTGTTACTTCAAGAAATGTTATGTACTGGACACACGAGATCGGTGTATTTCTGAGCAAATCAATAGAAGCGAAATCAAAATTTTCTTACATCACTGAATCCATAGCCTAAGGCTCTGTGATCATTTTTGGTCAGATAGAACCCATGTGTCCTACTCGATGGATATACAGGCGTCCCAAATAAAAGACTTTCTGGACAGTAACCATGTAGTAGTACAAACACTTGAAGAGTTTGCTTCAGAAGAAAACCAGCAGTTGAACTGTAGGGGCTTGCTTATAGTGTTTGAATAAGGGACAACACAACTAGGATTGTTGCTAGGGCAGAAAGTAATTACCACACTAGAACGTCTCAACAAATCATCTCAAGGCCGTCAGCAAACAGTGTCAAGTCTCATGTAGGCTGCCGATGTAACCACTGTGGGTATTGAATGTTTACAGAAATAAGAGGTTTTAGATGTGATACTGAAGGAAGAAATCAAGAAAGTGGCTGAATATAATTAACAGCGCATCTTAATTCCCAGGTCGAAGAAACCTCCAAACCGCTGCACAACACCTTCAGGATCATTCGTTGCTGATACACTGTAAAAATATTTTCTGCTAAACTTCGTCAACTGTATTGGAAGTTTTTAAGCTATTAATTGTATGCAAATAATACCACACCTCAGAATGCAAATATAGGAATGTTGACCGTCGTTACTATACAAGATTGAGGAATTCCCTACACATTTGACTGTTTCGTGAGCGAATGTAGTTACGTTACCATGAAAGTATAAGAAAATAGTTTACCATACGCACTTTCTCACTATTCGTATACATTTATATGGTAATTCTACGAATAATTTCTAAGAGTGTACATTATGTCAACATTATCGTAAAGTATATTACGCTCTCATAGATGAAGCACTGTAAGCCTTGAAATCAAGGTTTGATCAGGAAGGATTGACATGCTTGCAAGAATTGTAATAAACACTGATTTCAGGACAAATACAGGCTGATTTGCTAAAACTGTGTCCAGAGATAGATATAACATCTCTGGAAATTTAACTGAAGATGTTTAAACAACAGTTCTTTACGCCGCCTAAAAAAGTACTTGAGGAACAATATGACAGAACAGCGACTGAATCATGTGGTGATTTGCCACGCACACCAGGATCTATTGGACAACTTGAAACTCCGTGATTTGATGGACAAGTTTATAGCTNGATTTGCCACGCACACCAGGATCTATTGGACAACTTGAAACTCCGTGATTTGATGGACAAGTTTATAGCTGCAAATGATGGCAGGAGAAGAACATTTGTTACAATAAGTACTCAATACACAAAACAAGTAAGTTGACTTGTATTTANGCAAATGATGGCAGGAGAAGAACATTTGTTACAATAAGTACTCAATACACAAAACAAGTAAGTTGACTTGTATTTAATTTTAAAAAATATACTGTGTTACAAAAACTTATATCACCTGAAGGAATTGTTCAAGTGATGGTATTGCCTCAATACCCAACGAGTTTAAAAGTCAAATATGTTTATTATAAATATTGCATTTCATTTAAAAATTATATTCGCTAAAGATGTCCGTGCCCCCCCCCCCC
>NQII01000211.1:188624-210381 GCA_002778355.1 Clitarchus hookeri
GGTAAAACTTTAACAAGGCTATTTGAACTCAAAGCAGAGTTACAAACATTTTTTACAGATAAATCATTTAATTTGAAAGACCGTTTGTATGATAGAACTGGGTTGCTCAGACTAGCTTTTATGGCAGATATATTTCAAAAGTTGAACCAATTTAATTTGTCATTACAAGGTAAACAGACAACAGTGTTCAACGCTAGTAACAAAATAACTGCATTCAAAAGAAAATTGGAGTTTTGGATTATTTGTGTTTGGTAAGAGAGTGATAGAAACCTTTTCATTGCTCAGTGAGTTCGTTATAGACTCAGAAATCTTGCAAGATGATTGTGAAGAATTTTTCCAATATCTCAACTCCGTACGCGCATCTTTCGAGACGTATTTTCCCGAAGAGCAGAATACGAAAATTAAAATGAATTCATGGATTCAAAATCTATTTGTATCCAACTTGCAAAAGCCTGAAAATATTTCAAACGAGATTTATGAATCATTTTTGGAAATGACATCAGACACAAGTATGGAATCACTATTCAAAACAATGCCTCTGAATGATTTTTGGTGCAGAATTCGTGATGAGTATCCAATTCTTGCCTCAAAAGCCCTGACTGTTCTTCTCCCGTTCCCAACTACATACTTATGCGAGACAGAATTTTCAACCTATGCAACTACAAAAACAAAATACCGCAATAGACTGAATGCCGAACCTGACATGAGACAACTCTCTTCTATCGAGCCTGACATCAAAGAATTGATGAAAAATAAAAAACAATTTCATACCTCCCATTAATTATTTCAATGATTATTAACATAATTTGATTATTAATAAATAATTACAAATAAATCGGTGTTTGATTATTCTAGGGTTCCGTCAAATACTCCGCTTCCCAAAAGGGTTCCGTAGCCAAAAGAGTTTGAGAACCGCTGGTTTAGACATATGAATTCTACAATCTGAAATGAAAAAAATAGATCTACCCATCCCGTCAGTTCTCCGTTGACGTTACAGTTCTCCTTTCAGTTTCTAGTTTTTATACATAGGAAAAATGGACAGTTCGACTGAAACTGAACTGAGAACTGATATGACCGTGTAAAAGGTCCTTTATAAATTTGAGGGAGTCTTACTAACCGCATTGCGCCCCTATAGCATATCCGGTACTGCGTGCAAGAGGAGGCACATTTTTTTCACTTAAAATACCCCATCTCTAAATTATTGCGCACCACATTCATAGGTTTGTAACACGGGATACGAAAATGTGTCGCCTCCCTGATTGACGCAGACTTATAAGTCGTTACCCATAGAGTGACATGGCTTTCTTTACAGGCAAGTACGATTATTCATTACCTTCATTTAATAATGCCTTATATTATTTAATTGACAATTTTTTTAATGCAATGAGAAGACTATATCCTTGAAGAATGTCGTCAATAATCCTTAAAATAACAAGCTATTGTGATTATTGAAGACACGACAGGTAAAATTTGTCGGTGCCAGAACACACTGCAAACATGTGTCAACTCGCCGGTAAAGTTGGCATTCGGTCACAAAATCAGATCGTAAAACTTAAGTAACTTAAGCACGTCTGTCATACGATTGCGAGAAAGATATATGATAGACGGTCTATCTAAGTAATTTTATGACAGATAAATTTTGCGGCAATTTATGATATCTTGTATCGCTCATACCTGTTAATTAAAACGAATGTATCATGACATAATGGGCTGTAATATCTCTAATATATGCATTATTTTGCCGTTCTTTAATGTTGCAAAATTATTTTTGAAAGATACTTCGGTATCTAAATTAAGTAACTCACAGTGTTACCCATAGAAATATTTCCTATGTCATAAAAACCAAATTGAAACTTTCTTAAAGATTTATTCAAATTCAGTTGTACAAACATTAATCATCAGCTTACACTGAATGTATTTACTTTTTGAGTGTATTGTATGATGTCAAGCCGAACAGAAGACTTTTATCATCTGTCAGATAACAAGCTGCGAGGTGACTTGTCAAATATTTTTCCAGAAACAAGTGTTCATAAAAACAAAGTAACCAAGTCGACAACGTGTCTTACATGTCAAAACGTATTGCGACGGTTTCTTCATTTTAATAAAATTATAAGTTAAGACGGTATTAGTGCCTGAGATCTGTTAGTTTTGTAACAAAAAATTGTGTTATGTATGATACATGTTATCAACAACTTGAGAAATGAATGTAGGCAATAAATAATAAAGAATAGTTTTTAATTTTCACCATCTAATGTATTTGAAAGTCATGCCGCTTCTCGCTCTTTTCCTTGGCATTTCAAATAAGTTTATTTATATTAGTGTATTTTATTTATAAATACAAATAATAAAATCAGTTCTAGGGAATGCAGATATTTCGAATTCGTTTATTGCTTTAATCTCTTAATCATACCTCCAAATGTATGAGTACTTTATAAAAAAACTGGAATAAAACTGTTGCCTTTGTGAGTGTTGGCTTAATTTTTGGAAGAATATGGTTTACATATCAAGGGGGAAATAAATGTATATGGTTTTCCCCAATCAAGAGTGTAGGCACTAATATTTTCTTGAGAGAGCAGGCAGTTTTATTAAAATGATTACAGTATAATTAAACGCAAATAGTTTTCCTACTACACATTTCGTTTGAAATGACACTTATTTTAAGGTGTGTTTTTCATAACTGATAGGGAACTTATTTATTGTTGTATAAATAATTGATTGTAATAGTATGAACAACTGATCACTTACTTATTATATTTACACTTATGGAAATTAATAAGCAATACAATTATTGAACACAATAACTTTGTTACAGACTGAATATTTCAGAATCACAAATAAACACCAAAACCAAAATAACCGTTGCTAACACAAATACGTAAACTTGATCAATTACGATCACAATTAATAAACAAATTTGAACAGTGCCAATCGTATTAGCTATTTATTTGGAAGAAGAGATATCTTCAAATTTCTACATAAATATTCATTAAGTATTCAAAGGTGTCTTACAGATGTTGAATGTTGATTTTCTCTCAGATGTTCTGGAAGCAAACTATTTCAAAATATAATAAAATGGAACCGAAGATAATCTTGATATGGTGTGAGCTATCAACAAGTGAGTTAGTCGCTTTTGAGATGTATTCGCTCTTAAATATGTTTCCAGACATCTTAAAAGTCACTAAACGACCATTCTGAAGAGGTTATAGACGCCTGTATTTTAATGATTAGTATAACTTATTTGTTAAGTTCTGCAAGTAAAACCTGATTCATGATTCACGATTCACTTCGTCTTTAAAAAACTTTTCCACTCATCTTTCCTTCCAGGGATGATCGTCTTCAAAACGAGCCGTTATTCATGGAGTAAGACAGTGTTGAAACATGTTGATTGTAGCGCTAACTGCAGCATCAGTTATTCTGGAGATGGGGACTTTTTCACAGGTAAAATTATTTCAAGTTCCTGCATTTCATCTCAATAAAATAGTCTTTGAATATCATTTGCGCAATTAAAAAACAGTATTGTTAAGACCAAAAAATTTTGTTGGTGCCCTCAAAATAATTTTGCCACGAGATATTTTGTAACTGTAACCAATTTTTGTAATGTCAGTATTTAGTGGCAACCACAACTTTCTGTGGGTTGGTAGACAATAATTAGTTCGTTAGTCGCAGCATAAATATTACGATGCTAGCAGTAATACTGATTAGTAAGCTCACGTAAGAGTTTTGTGGTTTTAGTATTTTGGTAGCTATATATGAGTTAACAACCATTTAAAACAAAATATCAGAATGGCTGGATAAGAAATCCTACTCGTGTCTTCTCGAATGCGTTATCAGTATATTACCTCTGCGCCACCTCTATCGACGTTGAGAACTTTGACTTGAGAATTCAAAGCCCCGAAAACTTCACCTCATAAAAAGTTTATTTTCTGTATTTAGCTATGCGCAGCTTACTTACTTGAAATAAAGGAATTAGATAATTAATCCTTAATACCTTTAAAAACATTCCTCATTAATTATTTCGTTACCTGATTGACAAGGAGTGCGGTGGCTGAGCGATTGGCTTGCTCTCCTACCATCAAGCCGAAAAGGGTACGATCCAGATTTTCGCATGTGGCAATCGTGCCGGACAATGCCGCTGGTCGGCGAGTTTTCTCGGAGACCTACCGTTTCCTCCTTCCCTTCACTCCTGTGCTGCTCCATTCTCACCTAAATCACTCTCATCGGCTCTCAAGACCTTGCTGTTAAGAGCCGCCCAAATCTCTTCAATCGCCCACATGTAAGGAGACGAACACTAGCAAACTTGGCGTAGTGGCCGGAAAGATGGTGGCCACTTACGCCAGCGTGCATGTGCAGGATATAACACATGTAGTTTTGCAGCTGCAGATAAATATTTTACTCTGGGTGACACTAGTGCTATTGCTGTCAACTAAACATTTGGGGGCAGCACATGTTTTCTTTTCATTTAACAAATAGGTTATTTAGCACTAAACGTCTTTAGTACTTGCCAATCTACATGTTATAGTCCACTACAATCCGTTTTTAGCCTACTTTCCAAAGGAAACAAATGCTTATGAGATCACTTTCTCGTCCGTGCGCCTGTGTGTATGTGTGTATATGTGAGTTATTGTGTGTGCCTGTGTATGGGTTTCCCCCTTTCAATTGTTGAACGCGTGAATATAATTTCATCAAATTCGGTGCTCATATAGTAAGTACTAAGTAAGGACACCTGACTTAGAGTTTTCGACCACGCCAGGCACTTACTTTCAAATTGGCTGCCTTATTAAAACTAAGGGTGATATGTTATATATAGGAAATCATTCAACCTATTTAACCCAAATTTTGTATGCTGACAGCGCAAGTTGTACGCATTGAATTCAGATGTGAATATTGTTGTTGGTCCGCCATTTTGGAAGATAGACCCACATGAAAAAATTTAGCTTTTAAGTTATATCTTGAAAGCTACTCAAACAATTTTTGCTATATTTGGTACGTATGTAATACAATGGTAGCACAGGTAAATGTATGTAATTTAATAAAATCAGCCTCTTATATTCAAAATGGAAGCCATACAAATATGTTGGGTTTATTTGGTAAAACTACTATACCGTTTGACCAATTTCAACCAAGTTCTGTACGCTGTCAGTATCTAGTACAAGCGTCATATTAAAAAAAAACACTTCTGTAAGCCATTTTGTAAGATATGACTAAATTAATTGATAAATTTCCTGTGTTATATATTGGTAAACAATTACAAATCGCTAATAAATTTGGCAAACAAGCAGTACTGTGGCAGTTGATATGAATAAATATGTTTCAAGTATGTCAGACACATACTTTCAAAATGGCGGCTATCTAACAGTTTTAGCATAGTATGCTATATCTTAGAAATGATGTAATAAATTCCAACTTATCTTTGTATGCTGGGGGTGTATATGATGAACTTCAAATGTGTCTACACAGAGCCTCTTTTGTCCTCCATTCTGTAATATAGTGCCACACTTATAAATAAATTTTTTATATCTCGGGAAACCATTGTCTTATTTCTACCAAATATTACAAACACGTAGTTCTACGGTAGTTGATGTTAATTGAAATGTTTTAGGTATGTGACACACTTATTTTCAAAATGACGGTCATGCAGCTATTTTTGTTTTGTATGTTACATCGTCGAACCACCTAATTAATTAATTACAATGAAACTTTGTATGCTGGCTGTACATATTACAACCATCTAATGTATCTAAACAAAATCTCTTGTCCGCTATTTTGTAAAATAGTATCACATGACATATTAAAATTATGCTATATCTCTGGAAAAAAAACTATTTCTATCAAATTTGGCTTATAAGTAGCACTATAGCAGGCCATATAAACTGATAAACGTTAAGTAGGTCAGACCCAAACATTTTCAAAATGGCAGTCATATAAAAGTTTTAGCTCAGAATTTTTTATCTGCAAAACTATGAAACAAATTCCAATTTTCCTTTGTATTTTGACATTATCAGTTATATCCATAAAAATTGTCTGTGCAATGCCTCATTTCCTCGCCATTTTGTAAGATAGCCCCACATGAAATAATACCATTTTTATGTCGTATCTCGGGAAATACTCAACCTATTTCTTTCAAATTTGACGAAGGCGTTGTACTGTGGTAGGCCCTATTAATTTTTGTATTTTAAGTGTGTAAGTCTCTTACCATCAGAATGGCGCCTATACAAACATTTTAATTTTGTGTGATATATCTGTAAAACTATGTAACATATTTAAATTTATCTTTATATATTGTATATATGACAATCATCGAATGTCCTGATACGTAAACTTTTTGTCCTCCATTTATAAATATCGTCACATAAACAATGGAATATTTATGCCATATCCCGAGGACCAATCAACCGATTCCTACAAATTTTCGCGAAGTAATGCTACAGTAGGGTATGTAAATTAACATGTGTTATGTGCGGCAGGCATGTCTCATGGGGTTTATATCAATAATTAAGATTAAATTGTTATATACATGAAATGTTTCAACAAAATTAAACCAAATTTTGTACGACAGCAGTGTTAATTAGAGGCACCATTTATGCTGGATTATTTCCAAATAGCATCAGGTGAGAAAATGAAACATTTTGCCATATTTCCTGTACAATTAACATAATTTCCACCAAATGTTGCTTAACTACACAAGTCCATATGAAGTTACATGATTTAAATACGGCCAGACATTGATTTTAGAAGTACCTGCCACATAAATATTAAGATAAGTTTGGCATATCTATTTAACAGTTTAATCAAATTCTATCAAACGTTTTATGGTAATAGTATCTATTAGAAACATACTTTACATAAACTATTTTTAAGTAACTTTTATAAGATATCCCTGTTTAAAAACATTTAGTTATCATGCCATATCTCATAGACCAATCAACCGATTTTTATCAAATTATTCACACAATTGGTGTTATAGTAGGTCATGTAAACCTACGTGTTTTAAGCGGCTCAGATACTTATTTTCAAAATGATGGCGGTGTAAATATTTCAGGTTAGTGAACTTTATAATTCAAATCATTAGACTGATTACATCCGAGGTTGGTGTTTCGAATTCTACCTCCATGATGCAGTTCATTGCACGCTAGTTAGGTTTTATGACTTTTCTTAATTCTAATTCCGGGTAAGTCACTCGTGTATTTTAATTGTCTTGGAACTGTTCCATATGTTTCTTGTTTCATCTCTAATTATATTGCTGTCAATGAGACGTCAATGCCTACCTGCCATCTAAGCTTTTAAGAATTTCAACAAAATTTATTTGCTTTAATGTAGATGAAAATAGGCAAACAAATTGCAGAGTTGGATTCCAAATTGCACTATGTCAGATTTTTACTTTATAATGTATATCCATTTAAAAGACCACTTATTTGACCCCCATCAGTATAATATGCATGTGTATTTTAAACGACACTATGGCATGTATTCCAAAATGAACAACTTCCTATTCAACCTTAGTGTTTGCGCATGCATAGTATACATATTAGTGTGTTACTTAGTGTAATTTGGAATTCACTGTAGGCTATTGCATCAATATTCAGCTGCTAAACTTAGTCACCTTAAATAAAACATATCGCCACCATGCACTTATTTCTAATGTCAGTTGCTATGTATTGAAAATTGTCTTTGACTTTGGCAGTTTAGGTTGTGTATTCTACTGGTTCCTTATTGTTCTATAAAATTAATTTTTTTATTAACCACGTGTGTTTTGTTAGTGCTGTTTTAAGTGATTGCATATCTAGTCTCAATTTGCATGGTATTTTCTCCTTAAAATGACTTGGCGATATAACAAACGCCATATTTTGTAGAGGTTACAGTCAGTCTGTACGCGAGATATAGATGGCAAAAGAACACGAAATGCAGACTTATGGAACAAAGATCTACGCAAATAAGCCAGAAGCATTTTGTCAGCAAAACATAAGTCGAAAGAAGATTGTTCACATAAACAGGATAAAGAATACAATGCTGCTGATTTCGCTGATATTGCTATTGCCTTCTTTGAAAGAATGCATAAATAAATACATACATTTATATACAAATTCGAAAGCGGCAATTTTTTAATTTAGTCCATTCGCGATTTATTGGGACTTTTTGATATAAACATTTGAAAAACCCCAGAGAGTTACAAGTCCATCTGTTTTTTTAATAACTTGTATTGGAGAAATATTTAACACTGTGAGTAGAATGACATAACCAAGTTCTGCACAATGTATTTTTAATGGGGCGCAGAGGGTTGGATTGGAATTGGATTGGAAAGGGCTTATTAACGTCCCCCAGTGTTATGCCTGAAGGCTTATCAGGGGATGGCTTACAAACTACCTTATAGCCTAACTTAAACATAAACCTCTGCTTTACCTAGGATTGTAAACCAGAACCTCTAGCACTTTAGACCAGTGGTGCACCAACCGACTGTGCTACGGCAAGTCGGCGGCACAGAGTGTTTAGGGAGGTGGAGCAGTTGAGCTGTTAATGCTCTGTCATTGTGGTCGGTCATGTTGGATGTCGGTGACCTTGATCTTGATATGGTGACCTTGACATGGTGACCATGACCTTGAAAATTACAAAAAATTTATATTTTAAATAGAAAAAAAATATTTAAAATGTTTTAAAATATGTAAAAATATTTTTCAAAAATTTTTATTAAAGAATTTTTATAAAATTATTTTTTAATGTATTAATTAAAGAATTCGTATAAAATTATTTTAAAAACTTACATTTCTGGAGTTTTCCCCAGCACCACATTAAGGACACGACTGACCCGACCACCAAACCCTCAAATTATTTAATTGGTTGTTTAGTCGGCAGGCATCCACCTTCTACAATCAATCACATTTTGATAACTTTCCCCTCATCCCCCTATACTTCAGCCTCACTTATCTTTAACCATTCACCCTACCTCGCCCAGCTCCCTTACACCGCATAACCATAATCACCTCCCGTCACCATCAACCCCGTTGTACTCACATTCTTCCCCTTACCAATAAAATGGTCCCACTCACCTTCATCCCCTGACCACCCACCCTTACCACAAAACCACAACCCTCTTACACCCTCACCACCTCTGCCCATGCTGTCGTTCATACCGTCGTCGTATGCACTCGCCTTCACCACCTCTTCACCACAGTAATAATGGATTCGATGCTCCGAGCCAGGTCCAGCAGATCGCGTGGATCAGCGCACATGCAACCCCTTCCCCGATAATAATCCGCGCCCGTGTCTTTGACCCCGTGTCCATGACCTTAAACCAAAAATATTGCCAAACTCCCTAAAAATCTAAAAAAAATGTAAAAAACTTCCAAAAAATTTTAACTGTCGAATATTGCAAATTAAATTTACAGACCTATGTGCAGGAGGCCTGAGTCTCGATGGCAGGTGGACAGATCAGCGACGAAGCTCCCGACACAAAGACCAGCAGATTACTGACCCCCACCTCTATTTTTCAAATGCTATATAGTGGACCAATCTGCCAAAAACCTGTACCAATCAATCAATAGCTTTAAATAATACATTATCCCTCTACACACACTTATAAATTGCAACGCCCATTGACCACTAGATTGCGACTTTAACCAATATTTTCACAGTGCATGCATTGCTAACTGTGAGGCATGTAGGGCTAACTTCGGTGCGTGCGGTGCTAACTGTAGTGTGTGCGTTGCTAATTGTGGAACATACGATGCTAATTGCATTGCATGTGGTGCTATCTATGGTGTGTGCAGTGCTAATTGTGGTGCATGCTGCAAATTAAAGGATGTATATTTAAAATATAATTCCAAGTAAACTGACAGTGACAAAGTTATATATGGTATCACTTGCATACAAAATTTCAGTACTCTTATATTTCAGCACGATGCAGAAAATATTGCCAATTAAAAAGCATTTATTGAGTTTCTGCAGCTTAAGACAATGTTTCATTTACTGTACATAGGGCCATCGCTCATATAAATATATATATTTAATAAATATATCGAACAACATTTCCCACCAACCGACCAAATTAAAAATAAATTGCATCCATCCATACAGCCAGACATTTCAACCATCACACAATATCCACTGCCATAAAATAACTTCTGTCAAGAAACAAACCAAGCAGATATCCCTACGAAATATTCCGATAAAAGATTTTATCTCGAGAAATCTCGACTACATGAACCGATCATAACATCAATCGTTTCCCAGAGTCCATGTCATTAACAGAGAAACAGAAATAAAAAAAGTTATATTAATAGGTCATATAAACAAGTCATACCAGCCAAACCATTAGACCTGCAATACAAATAGGCAATATTCTCAGAACATTCAAACCAACCATTACTACGAAAATATTCTAACCAAATACTTGACATCCATCAATACCACCATGTCACACTTGTCACATACACACATCATACAATAACTCCATACAGAATATCCTCACCGACTAACCAACCATACCTAAATGTTGTATCGATAGCATCAGACCAGCAAATCAAATGTTCCAGCCAAACATTTCAACCATCAATACTCGCAAACCATGTCACACCACACAATCATACATTCATTTGAAAAGAGCTTACCATCAGACAATACCATCAAACCAGACATCCATACAGACGAGCCCCACAACCATCGAACCAAAATGTCACAACTAATAACTCCGACCAACAATACTGACAAGCCATACTGTCAGTACCTACAAATAACCCATTCCTAAGAAAATTTGCAAAACCAAATACTTATCAAACATACCTTCATGCCACACTGGTTGCATAGGCAGATCATACAAAAAAAAAGACACGAACATGACGCAAGACCATTTATACCAGTAATACTGAAAACCTTCCACCCTCCATATCTACGAAAAACACTCCAACATACCAGCCAGACAATGTAACACTTCCTTTATGTGACTTGTAAAGCATCTTAAAATTATTGTGTATAGTAGAGAGCGTACCACGCCCATCACGTCGTAGCAGTTTGGAGGTCAGTACTTTCGAACATTTGTTCTTTACACACCATCAGTAATTATTAAATAATTATCATAAAAGCAACACTGTTTTTTCCACCCAATGATAGGAAGATCGAAGAACCTATGTGTATAGACATATACTTCGCACTCTATAACACTCAATCAGTGTCTTTCTTCGTTTTCAATTAGACACGAAGTGATTCCTGCCGAGACTGAATAACATTTGACATTTTTTTATACTGAGGGCATGCAGGTGCGTGTATATACATATTCTGTAGCCAAACCCTGGTACCTATGAAGGCTAACGCCATTTTTTTCAATTGTGTTTCAAGTAACTTGCAATAATTAATCAGTTTATATGGAAAATGCAGTAAATTTGCACACTCTTCCTGCCATTTTCCACAGAGTACTCTTAAGCCGAAAAAAAAAATGATGTTCTCAAATTTCTCGTTTTTAATTTGTAATTACAATTCGAAATTTCATTGATATCTGTTCCACCATGTATACTGAGCATGTATGAACAAATGTTTAAAGTTCTTATTAACATCACATCTACTAGTATTATACACTTTTATTAAGTAAAAAAGTTAGATTTTATTAATATAACAATTGAAACATGTATAAATAAGGCACAGTATATAATATGCAAGTATAATATATAAAATATAATAGTTGTATAAAAAATAAAATTTTATTAATTTCTATATTCTAAGTATCAATTCTAAAATCAAAAACATTTTGTTTTAATGCTAAATGATAAACTTATATAATGTATATGTTTCCAATACAATTCTTGTTCGTTTCTCCCTAACAGATTAATATTATTGAGGGTTTAAATAAATTAACTATACAGATGTAATTTGTATACTTTAACTTTATTTACAGTCTTGACCAAAATACATGAAAATAGTTACACACTCATCTTATTCTCCATCCGGCAAAACAATTATGATATCTGTTTTGTAGAACCATTTCTGCTGTGAGTATTAAATCCACACTTATTCGCATATACCACACCACATTTATCACATGGGCATGTCTTGTAAGCGATGCTGAAGGGACAGCTACTATCTTCATATCATCAGACATTAGATTTGTTAAATGTCATGCCACCATACTTGCACTCATTTCCCAATGAACAACAAACATTACCTTTGCTCATCTTGCTATTTATATTCAAGCTACCTTTGTGGGTAAACTCCTTGTCACAGTTATCACATCCATAAATTTTGTATGAAGTGTACCGAATAAGCAGTTAATAGCCTCATGTCGTCGGGCATTACCGCTTCGTGTAAACACCTTGCCAAAAACTTGCACTCACTTCCCGATGAACAAAAAAACATTATCATAGCACACCTTGTTGTGTCTCTCCAAGATATCACTGCGGGTAAAAAAAAAACCTCGTCACAGTTATCACATCGATATATCTTACATGGAGTGCCGAATAATCAGTTACTGGCCTCATGTCATTGTGCTCTATCGCTTCACGCAAACACCTTGCAACAAAACTTGCGCTTAGTCCACGATGAGCAACACCGACTTCCAGAGTCAACAAGCATTCGCGGCATCCTCGTCGATGCAGCCGGTGATACAGATGACCAGTCTTCAACCACCGATTCCACCTTCTTATGGCAACAGTTTACACAGTCTCAGTACATTAATCTTGTGGTAACGATCTGCTTTCCACCACACCTGTCAACCAAGTGACAACCTTTTAACATGATACATGCTTGTATACTATTAACATTACATGTCACACAAATTTTGTTGCCCGTCTCGGGTGCCTCAATAGGAGTTTGCTTAGCCATGTAGTTGCAAAACTGAATGGTTGCTTGACTGTAATATGACGTCTAATCAGGCCGATCGCTGCTATCCTACTAACTCGTCAATCAGACCACCCAATCTTCTCTACAGTTGTCGATCTTTCAGTGATGGGTGGGACTTCTTTTTCTCTTGCTGTTGCAGCACTCTCTCGATGTATCTTAGACCAACTCCTAGAATGTGGCATGTCCTTAACAGTAGTACGTCCTTGCAAACATTCGAGTGTGGGTCAATATTGATGGTCGTATAACATCCAGTGATTGCAAAAACGTATTCTTTTGAGCAGGCTGGGTTATTTTAACCTTACAAATCTTGGTTCTTTTAAAGGGAGAAAACACAGATATTTCATCGGAATATTTCATAGGGATAGCTGCTTGGTTTGTTTCTTGACAGAGATTTGGTTATGACAGTGGATATTGTGTGATGGTTTTAACATCTGACTGTATGGTTGCATAATATTGTTGCAAATAGAGTATGTTTGGTTGGTTGGAATGCTGGTCATCATATATAGATAAAATTATAGCGATATGAGCGATCGCCCACTCTACAGCAAATGAAACATTGCCTTAAGATGCAGAAACTTGATAAATAGTTTTTAATATGTAATGTTTTTCGCAATGTGCTGAATCATAACAGTACTGAAATTTTGCATACATGTGAGACCACACACGTTTTGTCCTGTTGCAAAACTCGGTAAATCAGTTTTCGGGGAAAAATTAGTCATCATTTCCATTTTAATCTTCGCATGGTCTTCTGTGGGTTAGTATAATATAAAACAGGTTTAGAAACCCCTTTATCCTATTTTAAATTGACACCATAATCTCTGTGCAGAAGCAGAACTGTGTGTATCCATCACCATTACGGAAGGAAAAACCGTGTTGCAGTAGGTTGTATAGACGGCTAGTAGCTCACATTAAAAAATATAAAATATTTTAAAATTTTTACAATTTTCCATTAATTTTTTTTACTAAAAGATTAATTTTTTCATCAAAACCAATCAACTTTTCATCAAAAATTTTACATTTTCATTAAAATCAGTTATTTTCTTAACAAAATTTCAAGAAAATTAATGAAATTCTTGTTATCTTGATTCCACCTTATTAAACGTGTGTGTGAGAGATCCCCGCGTTTTTGAAGGTCAATCAAACATCTGAGTCTATCAAGAAGTTAATTCGTGTCTACAGGAAATATGTAAAGTGCGTTCTTGACGCCTTCTGCCTTCTTCGCACCATTTGTTGAAGGAAAATCGTTGGTGAAATATGTGGGAACGTCGAGAAAATCATTATGATTCTCATCAGATAATTCATCAACAGTGTCTTCATAGTCATTAGCATCAATGCTGTCTTCGTGACCGTTTTCACCTTCTGTTTCATCCTCACTATCATGTTTACTTTTCTTTGTAGGAGTCACATGGTCATCATTAGTAATTAGAGCCAACGTCTGCTTATTGTGAAGTTCGTTGACTTCACACGAACGTCATGCAAGTGTACATTCCATAAAAATCGCTCTACTGCACTCATTTCGTCTTTAGCATTAACTTCTTCATCATTATCGCCTGACGTGTCAGTACCCACCGATGCAGCATAGGGTTTTGGCGACATCACTTGCTGGCACCTAGTGGACGAACCCTTGCAGATCTCGATGTGTTCCTTTAATGTATCACATTGCATAAACAGTACAGGACCAATGTCGTAATGCTTCACCGCGCGAAAAAAATCACTCTTCGGCTACACAAGTTACTGACATTGTTGTTCAAGACACTCTGTAGCCTCTGTCCATAGGTGTACGACCATGTGATCATATACAGTGTACAACATGTATAATTATTTAATAAATCCTTCCTTCATGTGAGATTATTGCGTCCGTGTGTTGATTTTCTATTTTCCTTCAGTCAATCAGTAATAATTTCAGCACTACTTTTATCTGATTCAATTGGGATAAGATTTCCTTTATTTGGCTTTTTTGTGTGATATAACTTTCTCATATACTCGTATATATATATATAGGCTCACAAGAGCTCTCTGTTAAGAGCCGTTCAAATCTCTTCCCTCAGTCACTCGTTCATATACAGAATGAGTATAAAAGAATACCCCAAATTTTAAGGTATATAATATCAAAACCAAACTACTTACAATCTTGTTTGACCAATGAAATGAACCGTAGAACTGTGAAGTTGGTTTGCTATATCTTCACAAATGTTAAATGTGACCATCACGAGCGGTCCGAACGACATCTACGCTATAATAAAACTCGTTCCACACTGTGATCAGCATGTCCGGTATTATGGTTTGGATGACGTCCATGATTCTAGTTTTGAAGTCGTCGATGATAGCTGGCAATGGTGGACGAAACAATTATTCCTTTATGTACCCCCATAGAAAAAATCGCACGGGGTAAGATCAGGGCTTCTCGACCAATCCAGCATTGCGGCCACGTCTCGTTCAGGTATCCGCGAATAGCAAGGTGCCAATGGGGTGGCGCACCATCATTCTGGGAAATTAAGTCCCCCGCCGCCTCTTCTAACTGAGGAAACAAACACTCTGTAAGCATGTCAAAATAAGAGATTTCAGTAACAGCGAGCTCGTGAAGAGAGAAGGGCCGAAAACAGTGTATTTGGATACAGCGCAAAACACATTCACTTTGGGGAAAACGCGCTCGTGTTCGGTGTTTTCATGTGGATGCTCCTGACCCCATATCTGCATGTTGTGCCGGTTCACCTTACCATTTGTATGGAATGTCGCTTCATCGCTAAAAAAAAAAGCCAGCTGAGACATGAAGGCATCGTCTGACTCGTTCTGGGCAAGAACGAACGCGCAGAAATCACGTCTCAGTCATTTATCCCTTTCGGTAAGAGCCTTTGCAAATCGTAACCTGTATGGTTTGTACAGCAATCGCTTTCGCAACACTGCCAATACCGTCGATTGAAGGATTTGTATTTCCCGGCTAGCTTGTCGAGTGGATTTTCTCGGACAGCGAACGAACGCTTGTTGAATCCGTTGCACATTCTCTTCGGCCACACGCGGCCGCCAGAAACTTTTGCCTTTGCAAAGTTACCCTGTGCCACGGAACTGACGAAACCAATGTTCGATTCTTCACCTATCGGGAAGACGACGTCCTTATTTGCGACGGAATTCACTTTGAATAGTCGTAACCGATTCACATTTAGCAAACTGAATAATACAGAACGGCTTCTGTTGTTCCATTGCCATTATGATGCGGACTAACACACAACACACGCTCATAGTTCGACGACAGACGCTCCCAGTGACATCTCTCGCCACATAAAGAAAACATCAAACCGTCCCCTTCACATTGACACGTCGAATGTGAGCTCGCTTCTCCCTCACCACCTCAAACCGAGAGTTGCGAACGCCTTCCAAACTGTAACACCGGACATGCTGACAAGAGCGTGGAACGAGTTTGATTATCGCGCAGATGTTGTTCGGACCGCTCTTGGTGGTCTTTTTGAACATTTATGAATGTATGGTAAACAAACTTCACGGTTCCACGGTTCATTTGATTGGTCAATCAAGCTTGTATGTTGTTTGGTTTTGAAATTATAGACCTTCAAAGTTTGAACATTATTTTATATTCATCATGTATATTCAAAAAATAGGACAATATTTATCATTTGTAAGTGTATATGGAGTAAATTAATTGATATCTTTAGTTTCGTAACAATGTTTACATGTTTCTGTTGTATATTCTTTATTTTTATTGATATGTGATTTTCTTTGTTTATGTTTTTCAAGATAATATTTACAAACATAATTGCCACATTAATCACAAATAATTTTTTTTTCCTGCATACTTGTTAATTGAAACACGTTTTACAACCATTAACATATTTCTATTTTCCTTTTTTACCTACTTTCTGAAGGAAAGGAATGCTTATGAGATCACTTTCCTATGTGTGTGCCTGTGTGTATGTGTTGTTGTGTGTGTCTGTCGTGCATGTGAGTAGTAGGAGAATGCCGATATGAGCCCAGCGAAAAAGTCACTAAATTGGAAGGTACCCCCCTTCGGCTGTAAGTGACTTTTTGAAGCTGATTTCGTCACTAAATGAAAATTGATTTCGTCTCTAAATGATTTCGTCACTAGATGAAAATTGATTTCGTCACTAATTGATTTCGTCACTAAATGATTTCGTCACTAAATGAAAATTGATTTCGACACTAAATTAAAAATGATTTAGTCACTAAATGATCTTGATGGAAATGCCGATCCGAGCTGCTAAAAAAAATTACTAGCGATACATTTTTTTGATTTAAAGAATTTAAAATGTATATTAAATGAATATGAATGCAATTGAAAATAAACTGATGTAAAATAATACGAAGATGACCAAGGCAATGAAAAAGGCTACTGCAACTGGTAATGTTTGGAATGAATATAAATTTAAGCTTGAAGTTTTTATGAAAAGAAATAAGAAGAAACCTCAACAGCCATTTGTCAAGTGTGAAACTTGTAACCACTATTACAAACCATCTCTAATAAAAAGTCACTTGAGAAGTAGATTGCACAAAGGTTTTGCACCAGTGCAAGAACCTACAAATGCATGGGAAATTTTAAATACCGCAAAGTCTAATATCAAAACAGAAGTTACCAAGAGATAAGCAAGTTCAGTGTGAAGCTTGTAACCACTATTACAAACCATCTCTCATAAAAAGTCACTTGAGGAGCAAAGTACACAAATACACACTCAGATTCAGCGTAGAAGAAATTGAAAATGCCTTTAAAAGTAGGATCAAGACTTATGCTGTAAAGAACGTAAATGCATACAAAGACCCAAATCATTTCCTAAACGATATAAAAGGAGCTGTAACCAGCATAATTAATAAACATTTAAAATCAATGGACCTCAAAGTGAACATGAAGTTTGTCGCTGAGTACAAAAGAGGAACTGGTGACAATATCGAATATGTAGAAAGCTCTTTTAAAACCAAGAACGAAATTATACTGAAATCAACCAATCTATAAAAATACTATACCGATAGCATATTAAAAATCATAGCTGAGATGGGTACATTTGAAGCAAAGGGCTCTCAGTGGGTGCTCAATAGGATATTCAATCTAGAGGTGCGAATAAATAAATATGTTCCACTTAAGGCCAGCTCTTTTGTTGATCTTCCAGAAAAAATCAATGCCAAGCAAGTAGTAATTAATGTTAAGAACAATGATCAAAACTGCTTTTTGTGGTATATTCTATCAGCACTACATCCAGCCCAAAAGCATCCTCAAAGAGTGAGCAAGTATTTGGATTATGAACATGAGTTTGACGAAGCACTTAAGGGTTTGGAATTTCCTATGAAATTGGATAGCATACCAACATTTGAGAAAAGAAGTGTACTATCAATTTATGTATATGCATATGAAGAAAAAGAAAACAAGGACAATAAGGAATATATAATCTATCCATTAAAAATAACAAAAAATAAGGTGGATAAGCATATTAATCTGCTCTACATCAAAGATGAAAAGAATGACCACTACTGCTGGATAAAAAGTCTTTCGAGACTTATTGCATCACAGGTGACAAAGCATGGTCACAAAATATACATATGTGATAGATGCTTGCAACACTTCCACTCTGAAAGCAAGCTAAATGCTCACGAAGAAGACTGCCGAGATCATGATGGAATTAGAGTCGAACTTCCACATAAAGGAAATAACATACTAAGATTCAAGAACAAAAATCATTCTTTGAGAGTCCCTTTTGTGATATATGCCGATTTTGAGTGTTTGTTAACAAAAATTGAAACTTGCCAACCAAATCCCGACGACTCCTACACGAAGCCGTACCAAAAACACGAGCCTATTAGTTTCAGTTACTATATAAAATGTGAACACGAATACTATAAGGCACCAGTAACTTACGAAGGATCTGATGCATCTAGGGTATTCGTCAAGATGTTAATGGAGGAAGCAAGGGCAATAGGAAATGTCTACAAAAATGAAAAGCCAATGATTCCCTTGACCAAGAAAGAACAAATTGGTTATGATACAGCCACCCATT
Source organism: Clitarchus hookeri (assembly GCA_002778355.1). NCBI lineage: Eukaryota > Metazoa > Arthropoda > Insecta > Phasmatodea > Phasmatidae > Clitarchus > Clitarchus hookeri. The sequence continues at coordinate 207,455 of NQII01000211.1, forward strand.
GTCATATATGTGAAAAGACTTTGGATGGAGACTCTGTGAGAGACCATGACCACCTTACAGGTAAATTTAGAGGAGCCGCACACAAAGATTGTAACTTATCCTATAGAAATCCATGTTTTGTTCCTGTGTTTATACACAATCTATCTGGATATGACACACATTTATTTGTAAAGGAGCTGGGCATCGATGAAAATACAATTGACCTAATTCCCAACAATGAGGAAAAATATATTTCTTTCACTAAACATGTATGTGAGGGCGTAAATATAAGATTTATTGATTCATTAAAATTTATGGCCAGCAGCATCGATAAGCTTGCTAGCAATCTTTCCAGAAGTCAATTTCGGGAAATGAGTAAGCATTTTTCCAATGAACTTCTAGACCTTGTTATAAGGAAAGGTGTTTACCCCTATGACTACATGGATAGTGCTGAAAAATTTAGTGAGACAACACTGCCTAATAAGAATGCATTTTACAACAAACTCAACAAATGTGATATTTCAGATGAGGACTACGAGTTTGCAATAAAGGTGTGGGAATCTTTCAACATGAAATCCTTAGGAGAGTATACTCAGTTGTATAACAAAACAGATGTATTGATATTGGCTGATATTATAGAAAACTTTAGAGATGTATGTCTCAAGACATATAAGCTAGATCCTGCATGGTATTTCACAGCACCAGGGCTAGCTTGGGATGCAATGCTCAAACATACTAAAACAGAACTACAACTACTAACGGATTACAACATGATTTTGATGATTGAAAAAGGTATTCGTGGTGGAATATCACAATGTTGCAAGAGGTATGCCAAAGCAAATAATAAATACATGATTGATTATGATGCGAAATTGGAAGCCTCTTATCTGGCATACCTGGATGCCAATTAACTTATATGGATAGGCTATGAGTCAATATTTACTTTATGGTGGGTTTAAGTGGAGAAATACAAAAATAGATGTGACAAAAATTCGAGATGATGCCACAAAAGGCTATATATTGGAAGTTGATTTGGAGTATCCGCATGAACTACACGACCTCCACAAAGATCTACCACTGGCTCCAGAGAACAGAATACCTGAAGGTTCGAAAATGCCTAAATTATTAACTACCCTATATGACAAAGAAAGATATGTACTGCACTACGTAAATCTTAAGCAATATCTGTCCCTCGGAATGAAGTTGAAGAAGATCCATAGAGTTCTGGAGTTTGACCAATCAGACTGGCTCAAGTCCTATATTGATCTAAACACAAATATGCGAACGAAGGCATCTAATGATTTTGAAAAAGACTTCTATAAACTAATGAACAACTCTGTATTCGGCAAAACAATGGAGAACATTAGAAACAGAGTGGATATACGGTTGTTCACAAGTAGCAAGCAAGTGGATAAATTAGTGGCTAAACCAAATTTTAAAGATAGAACAATATTTACTGACTCTTTGGTCGCAGTTCACATGAATAAAACAAAGCTGTGTTTTAACAAGCCCATTTATGTTGGAATGAGCATATTTGACTTGTCAAAGACCTTAATGTACGATTTTCACTATAATGTGATGAAACCAAAGTATGGGGAAAATATTGAACTTTGCTATCAAGATACTGACTAATACATATATTGTATAAAAATACCAGACTTCTACAGTGACATGAAAGAAATGATCGATCATTTTGATACAAGTGATTATCCAAAAAATAATAGATATAACATTACACAAATAAATAAGAAAATTATAGGCAAAATGAAAGATGAATGTAATGGGAAAATAATGGAAGAATTTATTGGTTTAAGAGCCAAAATGTATGCCTTAAATGTGGAAGGTGATGTAAAGAAAAGAGCAAAGGATGTGAAAAATACTGTAGTCAGGAATGAGATAAGTTTTGATGACTACAAAAAGTGCTTGTTTGGAAAAGAAGTGGTGTACAAAAGTATGAATCTCATAATATCTAATAAACATGAAGTGTTTACAATAGAGTTGAGAAATAAAGCATTAAGTTCCGATGATGACAAAAGATTTATTCTTAAAGATGGTATTAATACACTACCATGGGGGCAATACAAAATTGAAAAGGAGTGAGACTATGAAATATATATACGATCACCACCGTTAATAATGTTTGTCAGACAGAATGGACTGATGCTGTATTAATGTATTTCATTCATATTTTGTTTTTAATTATTGAATCTTTAAAATAAATGTTTTTAATGGGAAATGACCCATTAAAAACTAATAACCATACATGTTTGCGCACTAATTATATTCATTGATTCTTTCACTTTTAACATCATAAATTAGGTTTCTTTGGCTTATTAGCACCACATTGCAAATAGTTGTATCTTCGATTGGCTTATTAAAATCAACTGTAAGTTTCAGATTAGTTCGATTCCTTTACAATATAGGTTTTTCTGTAAGAACAATCAATAATATACAATGGTCTCCTAGAAACAAATGCATCAGGGTTATAATATAGTTAATTGATACGGTAAGGAAAATCTAGCTTGGTCTTTGAATTTCTGAAATCATTGTAGGCAATGTACATCTTATCGGAAATTTTATCCCCGATATCCAGGTTCCAATTCTCTTTAGGAACACTTAATTCCTTCCATTCTTAATAGAAATATTTTTAACATGACTATGGTCAAAAATTGAACCATGTTTGTCTTGATCAGCATTTTCTTTTCTATTTAGCTGAAAGCCAACAATGACAAAGTCAGGCATATCGAATTGGATTGAATTGAACTGATACTTTATATCAAACTGGAATGAGTTTGCACCAGTAGGTACAGGTTTTTCAAGACATTGCCAATAATTGAAACCGATGGGAATTTTGTGTTGTTTGTAGAGTTTTTCTTTAATATCGTCTCCATAATTAGGTTCGTATTCAACAATTGGCCACAGGATTTCCATTTTCTCAATAACAATTT
>NQII01000211.1:211162-275276 GCA_002778355.1 Clitarchus hookeri
TATCCACCCATTTATAGCTTCCCTGCACAGTAAATATCTTCCACTTTTTCTCCTTCAATGTTCTATTAAATCTTTCTACAACACTGGCTTTCTTTCCGCTGTATGTTGAATAGTGTGTTATGTTGTTATTGACCATTAACGTCTTAAATGATTTATTGTAAAATTCTTTCCCTTCATCTGTTTGTAAATGCATAGGACTGTGGCCATTCAAAATAGTTTTAAATGCTAAAGTAACCTTTTTACCGGTTTTATCTTTGACAGGTATTGTCCATGCATACTTCGAAAAAACATCAATCACAGTCAACATATACTTGAACCCCTTGTTAAGACAGTGTATACCCTTTAATGACCCAGAGTCCATCTCAACCAAGTCAGCCTGCCAGAGATCGTCGATGCCGAAAGATAGAACAGCCCTCCTGGGGAAATTTTTTCGCATTGGTTTATGAATTTCATTTGCAATATCGTCTTTTATACTCCGACCAGTGAACATTGACTTATTGGTACCACAACATCTACAAACACATTTAATTCTTGCATTATTTTTAAGTTCATATGAAACCTTATCACTTAGTGTATGCTTCCTACACTTGAGACAGTACACATTTAAGTTATCAATATTCATTTTATATATACATATAATAAATGATTACCGAAGAACAAGCTAAAATGANATATAATAAATTATTACCGAAGAACAAGCTAAAATGAATATTGAGAGAAGAAAATAACTAATTGAAAAGTTTAAGGCCTTCCGGAAACTACATAAAGACGAGTATGATAAAAATAAAAGACAGGAACAACCTTTGATAGATGCGATAAAGGACTTGGGACAAAAAGTTGAGCACGTAACAAACGAGAATAAGAACCTAATAAAGGAACTTGTTCCATTTGCTGTAAAGAATTTGGACTACCCACGAACGCCTACGGAAACTTCATTTGAGAGGAATCTGTTTGGTAAAGCAGACACCGATGACGATGGCGTTGAACGCTATGACGATGGCGTTGAACGCTATGACGATGGCGTTGAGGCGTTGGAGCATTTGAAAAACGATATTGTACCGTTAACTAACTATAGAACAACATTTATTGGAGAGAAAGTGACTGAATTCTTATAACTGCGATGACCATGTTTTTGGACTAAGGCCTGATGGATGCAAAAGGTATATTGGCGATAGCGAAGTAATATTCAACAATGACCGACTTACTGTAAAAGATCGAGCATACATTGAAACTGATGGTTTGCTGAAATTGCTTACTCGTAAGGATGTATCAGAAAGTGACTACACTGCAACTGACTATAAAACCTATAGTCATATCCTAAGAGATACAAATGTAGTTTTTCAAAAGAATGACCTTAACTCAGGAATACCAAAATCAAGCAAGGGCGATAAATGGAAAACTATCGTTAGGCCAGTGTACGATTTGATAAAGAAAAACCGTTACTCTCCTCGTACAGGAACAGGTATAAAGATGTGTACAGGTTATCCCAAAGAATACATATGGATGGATGATGTTAGGAAGCTCATTGATAGGCTTCTCATTATTAATGGCGAAGAGAATGCTGGAAATGATAACTATTACAATGAGAAGGTCGGAATAATGGATATGCTAAACAGCAAGTTTAGTGATTTTGTTGTGAATTATCCAAAATGTATACCATACCTGATACGAATGTTGAACTCAATACCCCCTTCTTTCTGGGAGTCGGAGCATCATGGAAAGGGATTACTCAATGATATAATAAATGCTCTACCTTTTGAGTTACGTTGCACCAGGCTATAAATTCCTAGGCCCAGGTACCAGACTAAAAGAGAGAGGTGATAAACCTGTTAATCCATTAGATGAAGCTGCAATGGAGCATGATATAGCTTATAATCACCATAAAGATCTAGCTGATAGACACATAGCTGATAAGGAACTGGAAAAGAAGGCATTCAAAAGATTGTTAAGCTCAGATGCTGATCTCAACAAGAGATTGTGGGCTGGTGTTACTGGATCTGCAATGTATATTAAACGTAAGATGGGCTAGGGAATTAAAATAAAATTTTAAAAATATTAGGTATAATAAATTAAAGTAAAAAAAATCGCATTTCAAGTTTCTAGCGAGGAGGTGGAGGGTTTGAATATTGATTCTTTCCTGACGAAAGACCAACTGGAACGCAAAAACAAGAAATTGAAGGAAGGCAAAAGTATGACTATCACAATCTCAACTCCACAACTTAAGCAAATGTCTAAGGAAATGAAGACTGGAAATGGTTTGACATCTCACAAGGGTGGATTTTTACCTTTGATTTTTGCAGCATTGGGAGCTCTAGGGGCATTGGCAGGAGGTGCCTCATCTATCACTACATAAGTAATTAATGCTAAGAAGAGAGACCAGGAATTGGAAGAACAAAATAGACATAATTTAGCCATGGAAAAACAAGGTAAGGGGGTGAGGAATGGCCAACCCAGGCCAAAACATCAACAACTGGACAGCCATGGGAAGATTCGGTGCGATGAGTGTGTGCGGACTGTGCAGGCCACCGATCGGGACAATATCAACAACACTGTGGGACATTTTGGCCGTGAATGGCGGGCCCGTGTACCTCGGGCATCGACACCATGCTCATTCACCGAAGACAGTATGCATAGCAGCCGACACCATAGCCCAAGGGGGCACTCAACCAACATGGAGGAAACAGCAGCGGCATGGGGGAACCCATTGGCTCCACACACTACATCTGGCTTCGTGTGGCCCCTGCAACACCAGGAGGCCAGAGCAACCCCAGCAGTGATGGGACCCACCGGAGAGACGGGCACGACACCAGCTCGGTTCCAGTCACTGCCAACCTTCGCTGCACACACCAAGGAGGACCCGCAGGCGTTCCTGAGAGACATCACAGGACGACTAACCAGGTACTGTGTCAGTGGAGTGGAGTGGCCTACCTGCATTGGGGGACAGTTATCTGGGGAGGCACATACATGGTGGTGGGCCATTGACCACTACAGCATGCAATGGGCCGATTTTCAAAGTGCCTTCCTCAGACATTTCAACTCAGCATACACCTCGTTACAATCCCAAAGCCGTGCTGTGCTGGAATCACAGGAGGAGTGTGAAACACTAACAGCATTTTCCATACGAAAGGTTAATCTCCTCAAATATTTTTACCCAAAGATGCAGGACCCAGACATTTTAGAGGTGGTAGCCTTAACAGTGAGGTCTGAGTTCAAGTTGGCCCTAGCACCACTAATCCATAGCGATGTAACGCAGTTCATGAGGTCCATGGCCTTACTGGACCAGGCCAAAGTGAATAAAGTCTATCATAGGGGACGGGATGGGCCACATCAACCACAACCACAGGATCATAGTGCGTGGAGGAGGAACTCGCAGCCATTAGCTGAACTTGCCAGGAGGGAGGTGCACCAGACCGAACAGCAGGACAGGGGGAAGAGACAGACGGTTACCCCCATACCAGCCCGTCCAAACACGGCAGTTAGGAGGGAAGGCCCCCTTTTCCCATGCCGGTACTGCCATGGTCAGCAGTACCACTCGCACAACGAGTGCCCCAACCTCAGAAGCAGTAAACCAGAAAAGGTTAAAAATGGCAGGACACCAGCCAAAACATCAACAACCGCATAAGACAAGTCAACATAAAGCCATAACCAGACCCACTCCAAAACCAATAGTGTTAGCAACAGAAGACGAGCAGGTTATCTGCAATATGATGGAGACAATACCAAATTCTGAAACCAGGCTAGACGAAGTGAAGGCATTTGTGATCGACGCCCAACGACGATGTGTACAAACCCAGGAGAAGATGGTGAATATCATGCAGAGAGATAGTGAGTGATGGCGCATCCGAGACACACACATAGAAATTTGTCAGCAGCATCCCGATGCAACCTGGTGCATTTATGTACCTGAAGGAGTACAAGAGCAAGCACTGAACCACGCACACGACAGACATTTGACCGGTCATCCTGGGGCAACCCAGACGGCCAGGAAACTCCACAAGCACTTTCACTGGCCAGAAGCAAGCAGGGATGTACGCAGGTATGTGAGGCAGTGCGTCTCCTGCAATCACTTCAAAAGTAGGAGAATGGATGGGGTGGCACAACAACAACCCAGGGTGCCAAAGGAACCATTCAAGAGAGTGTCCCTGGACCTCATGGGCCCCTACCCCCGCACTTCCACCGGGAAAAGGTTCATCCTGGTCGTTAGCTACTCATTCTCCAGGTGGACCAAAGTGTACCCAGTCTCCAGCGTACGAGCACATACGATTGCGCGAACAATGAAGACAGAGTTCTATCCTCATTGGTGGTACCCACAGACCTTACTTACCGACAATGGTACCCAGTTCACTGGGAAGTACTGGTGTGAGCTGTGTACTCGTTGGGGAGTAAGACATAATACAACCCCCATATACCACCTGAGGGGAAACCCCACCGAGAGGCGCAACCAGGACCTCAAGACACAACTACGTCTGAGAGTGGGTAACGACCACACCAGCTGGGCCGAACACCTACCCGCAGCCTTATTCACCATAAGGAGGCGGGTAAACTTAGCCACAGGTGAGACTCCAGCAGCGGTTCTGCATGGCCGCGAACTGATGCTGCCTGGAGAGTTTGCTGTACGCCAACCAGAGACAGCAGAGGAACCAGAGGACGGGACTGGCAGAAGACAGCGCCGGGAGGCAGAGCTAACGGCAGATCGCAAAAGCCAGGATAACTATATCAAGGATTGGGTGCCTGCCACCACGAGAACACCACGATGGTTGGAACCTGGCCAACTGGTGTACATCAAGAAACACCAGATCTCAAGCAGTGCAAAGAACTTCTGTGCCGGGTTCGCCCAGAAATGGAGTGGACCGCATGTGGTGGTAAAGCTGCTGGGGTACACCACGTACCTCATCAGGCTAAGCAGCAGGAGGAGGGCCGTCCACTGTGACGACCTCAGATTGGCAGTGGGGGCGACAAACCTCACGACACCTGATCGGCGGGTTGTCGAGCGCCACCAGAGCAACACAACAATCGACGACACAAGGGAAGTCGGGATGCAGAGCCCCGAAAGCGATGGTAGAGTTCTCCAGCACCTCTTCTCTGCCACGACGCCCAGCGTTTCAATGCCCACAAGGGACATGGAGGAGGAAGAGGTACCCGAGAGAGGATTGCCGCCGCCAGCAAGCATCAGCACCACCCGCAACACTGCAGGTCTGGAAGGGTCACACAGCAGCATTGGCACGCCCTGCGTCATGACTCTGGTCAGCAGGGAAGCTGCCGATGGTGAGCCAACAGACACACCTGTGGGACAGAGCTCCCCACAGGGCAGCCCTCTGGATGGCTTCGCCGCAGTACCATTTTTTAAATATGTTTGACTAACCCTCTCAAAGTTTAACAGTTTCTTACACAGTCTGCCATAGTGCTACTTGTTTGCCAAATTTGGTATATATAAATTGTTTTTTCGGAGATATCACATAATTATAATTTTTGTGTGATAATATAATACAAACTGGTGGACAAAATATATTTTGCGAGGACACATTTGATGGTTGTAATATATACAGCCAGCATAGAGTTTCATTGGAATTAATAACATTGTTTTGCTGATTTAACATATAAAACTAAAATTGCTATATGGCTGCCATTTTTAAAATAACTGTCTGACATACCTAAAACATAAGTTAACATTGCCTACCGCATTACTACTTGTTTTCCATATGTGGTAGGAATCGGTCAATTGTTTCCCGTGATATTACAATACATTTTTATTTATTCATGTTGCAATATCTTACAAAATGGAGGACAATAACCCTGTGCAGAAAAATTTTATGTTTGTTATATATACTCACAGTATACACAATAATGTTGGAATTGATTCAATGGTTTCGAAGATAGAGCATACTATTGACCAAGCCTATCATAGTATCACTTATGTGCCAAATTTTGCAAAAAATTTGTTGAGTGCTTTTCGTGATATAATCGCTTTATTTTTTCATGTGGTGCTATCTTCCAAAATGGTTGACCAACAATATTCACCTCAGAATTTAATACTTACACCTTATGCTATCAGCATACAAAATTTGGTTTAAATCGGTTGAATGGTTTCCGATAATTAACGTATTACCATTATCTTTTTGTGGCCACCATTTTTAAAGAAAACGCCCAGAGTCTACAAAAGCTATGAATGACAGGTATCGTTACTTAGTATTATATGTGTACCGAGTTTGGTGAAATTCGATTGACGCTGTTGTTGGACACTTCCAGGGTCCCTAATTCCTAGCCTAGTCCTACCCAGTACCAGCAACACTCCGAGAACACCCGGCAGCAATGTGTGTTTGAAAGCAGGCCGTGTGTGTCTGGCAGCAGGACCATCAGCCAGTCGGAGGCCGGAGGCACTGCCATGACGTCACTGGAGACCCATACTCTCGAACCCCTCAGGTTCAGTGAGAAAAATTAAATAACGCCACGTAAAACTAAACTGGCATTGAAATTACTTATGAATACTTATTAGAAAGGGATTGTTGTGTCTTGTTTTGTTTATCTTGTGTTCCCTGTGATTGGGTATTAGTAGTTATCGGACATCGGGAGGTTCACCTCCTGGTGGCCATATTGTCGCAGTCCTGATCGGGTTGTGACGATGGACAGACCTGTTGCACGGGGCCCGCAACTCTAGTCGAACTGAGGTAGTTTACCTTAGTTAAACTGTTTTCGGACCTTTTATAATCGACTTTTTTAAATTTCAGGCATGCTTCCACGACTGCCACTTGGGTTTAAGGGTAATCTGTATTTATGTCTGCACCAGGTTGTGGACGATGTTGATTGTTACGATAATTGCTACGCACGATATAGCTCAGAGACTGGTATGGCTGACTAGGGGACCAAACTAAACATACCACATGGTGATCGTTATGTATATGTAGTGCCTTGAGGACAGAGCTAATGAAGTGCTGTAATCATCATAATCCATGTCAGTATTTCCTTGTTTCCAAAACTATCCAGACATGCAATGTGGCCTACAACACCGCCAAGAATATCAGTGTATTCACAGCACCAGTACAGGTCGAGTTGTGGTCGCTAAGGCCTTGCTGGCCACCACACTGGCTAGAGAACCATCCCTGTAGACATCAGACAGACACCGTGAGCAGCTGGCATAGGGGAATTCAAACTAAATTCAATGGCAGTCGGCGAGGGCGTGTTTGTCAGGGTTCGCATCCCCTGGAAGGCGATAAGTGGAGCTCTCATGCGTGGCCAAAAATTACAAAAAATTTTAAGTAGGGAGAGAACATTGCCGGCGAAAACTGATTGCGTAAGCAACCAGCAGAAGCACGGACAGCGTGGCATGACCACTCGACCAAAGGCATGCTCGACCATCCAAGGCGACGCACGCAGCCGAGAAGACCTTGTGGTGGCCGGACCCGCCCGAGTGTGCAGTGACATAACAGGCAGGCCGGAGTGCACCCATGGGTGAAGGATGAGCCAGTGCGGTAGCCAGCAAACCGGCCCTGCTGAAGACTCACAGTACCACGTGGGCCCGCCAACAGATCTGCAGCATGTGCAACAGACGATGGTACATGGTCCTACTTACAGGGGCAAGACGAAATGAAGACATGCTTGTGTGGGGTGAGTACAAGTATGTCAGAAAGTAAATGGACAGAGCCACCAGTAGCCAAACTAGTACAGATAAGAAGGGAGCGGCGACGACTGGGACCCAAAACTATGGGGCGGCACTGGGACTATGTGTGAAACCCGAACCTGAATACCTCCTAGTCGCTGACCAGACACCGACCAGGAACTGGGTGCTACAAATGCTGTGATGGATGATGGAAACCGGGTCACTGACGCTGCAGGAATTCGCATGCCACATGCACGAGGACCTTGTGCTCTTTGTGCGAATGTGCGAACACTTGCTAGGGCGCTGGGGTGTGCCAGAGGACGAGTGGAATGACAGGGTTGGGCAACCAGCTGGAGGGGAGTGCACATGAATGGTCGAGAATCTGGTGGTGCTTCGATATGCCCTGGGGGTAGTTCACAGGTGGACTGATCCAGCGATTCGCCGATGACTGGGCGGACACCCGATATCCGGCAATATTCTATGGCGAGACCCAGGGGAACACAGAGATGGAGGAGGGGTTCATCGCCGGAAAAGTTCACCTGTTTCATTGGATCCAGCATGGGGAGCAACCGGAGAATGCCCTGCCAACGATCACAGAGCTGGTTTGGGAGGAACTCAGGGCATCCCTGCGGACTTTCTAGGTCATGATGTTAGAGAGGTACGTGCAGCAAGCGGCAGCAATGGAGGAGAGCCTCCATGGGTGGCTGTACCAGAGCCTGAAGCAGGCTGGTTGGGAGCAGGCTGAGGCCAGAGAAGCGCCCAACAACCCGAGATCACTGCACCATTGGACGACCCCCTGATCCATCGAGGCCGCCGCACGTGACGTGGCAGACCAACATCCCAGATGCCGGTTCTCTCTGACTGAGAAATACCACTGGCACCGGGTGTGCCCCAACTGCCCCCAGTAAAACTGCCGGATGGGAAACGAAGAGTGAGGGAGGAGGGAGGCCTTTCACTACCTCTCGACCCCCTTCGTAACAAAAGGAAAAAAATACTATTACTTTAAATATATATAATTTCGAACGCTCACGCCGTGACGTACATAAAAACCTATTTCTGTCAGCGAGTCGGGGGTCCCGCACCATGGCAGGGCTTTGGGGCTGTAACGGAAACATTTATTATTATTAAAACATGTTTTTGTAATTACTTTTCCACGTTGTGTGTTGATGCATTTGTATGAAACCGACATTTCTCTCTCGAGGGTGCTGGTCAGGGGTCTGCGGCTATAACGGAATACTTATCTGTGCGGTTCAACTATGTTTGATGGGAGGACAACGCTGCATCAAGGATGTGCATAACATCTTTTGCGTACTGACTGAGTGTTCAGCATGTTTTTTTTCTTGCACACACACACCGCCTGGCTACGATTAATATTCATCATAATTCTTTAAATATACATATTTTTCCATCGTTCACATTGGGAGAGTCTCGGTAAAAACATTTAATGTATGTTCTCTCGACGAGGCGGGGCCGTAACAGTATATGAATGATTATTATTATTGCTTAAACATAACAGTTTTTTTATTACTACTTTACCTGCGTGGCCTAAGCCTATACATGTTTTCGGAAACGACATTTCTCTAGGACTCTGGTCAGAGCCTTCGGCTCTAATGGAATATGTAAAATTATTTAAACATGTTTTTTTAAATACTTCTCGCATTGCTCAAGCCTATGTGTGTGTTGTAGCATGTAGGAAGGACTTAACTGATAATCGAATTTGGGAGGACAATGAGATAGCCCACCCAGCTTGGCATGCTCGAGCATGTCCATCTCGTAGGAAGGATCAGTAGGAAGGATTTCAATGTTAATTGTTTTTCGGGAAGACTCGGAGATAGCCCTCCCAGCTTGGCATTCAAGAGTGTGGTGTATATCTAGTAGGAAGGACTTAAATGTTAATCTATTTTCGGAATACACTGCAATAACCCTCTCGGCTTGTCATCTGGGCCTATGTCATGACTGCTGGGAAGCGAGTCGTCTATCCGCTACATTACCGCAGCACCCTGTCGCCTGGGGCTATATTATGGCTGCTAGGAAGTGAGTAGTCTATCCACTATGTCAACGCAGCACCCCGTCGCCTGGGGCTATGTCATGACTGCTGGGAAGCACATCGTATATCCTCTATGGCACTGCAGCACCCTGTCGCTTGGGACTATGTCATGGCTGCTGGGAAGCAAGTCGTCTATCCGATACATCACCATGGCACCCTGCCGAAATGGAATGTAAGAGCATGAAGTTTATAGTGCATTTGGTAAGACTCTGAGATATCCCTTTCAGCTTAGAATACAAGAGCATGATGTTTAACATATGCTCTATCCATTGCATAACCACAGCACCCTGCCAAAATGGAATGCAAGTGTGAGAAGTTTATATTGCATTTGGGAAGACTCTTGAGATATCCCTCCCAGTTTAGAATGCAAGTTTGTGATGTTTAAAATTACGCTCTATCCATTGCATTACCGCGACACCCTGCCGAAATGGAATGCAAAAGTGTGAAGTTTATATTGCATTTGGGAAGACTGAGATAACCCTCCCAGTTTGTAATGCAAATGTGTAAGATTTAACATGTGCTCTATCCATTGCATCATCGCTGCACCCTGCAGAAATGGAATGCAAGAGCATGAAGTTTATATCGTATTTGGGAAGACTCTGAGATAACCCCCCAGCTTGGAATTCAAGTGCATGATGTTTAACATGTGCTCCATCCATTGCATAATTGCAGCACTCTGCCTAAACATGCGCTCTATCCATTGTGTCACTGTGGCACCTGTTGCATCATCGCAGCATCCTGCCGAAATGGAATGCGAGAGCGTGAATTTTATATCGCATTTGGGAAGACACTGAGATAACCCTCAGAGCTTGGAATGCAAGAGCATGGCATTTTACATGCGCTCTATCTGTTGAGTCACTGCAGCACCCCACTGCAATTGAATGTGAAAGCATGAAGTTTGTTTCGTATTTGGGAAGACTCTGAGATAACCCTCCCAGCTTGGAATGCAAGAGCATGATGTTTAACCTGCACTCTATCCATTGCATCACTGCAGCACCCCGCCGAAATGGAATGCGATGGCGTCAAGTTTATATCGTATTTGGGAAGACACAGCGATAACCCTCCCAGCTTGGAATGCAAGAGCGTGAAGTATGGTAGGGGCAGACTATTATAAAAATCCTCATGAATTCTCAATCCTCATTGACCAAAAATGAGTAATTTAGCCACATTGTGGTGTCATTGAAAAATATTTACAAAAATTGAAATTGGAAATTTTTTTTGGGAAATTTGGAAAAATTTGTAGGGGAAAAGGGGAAATTTGGTATTTTTTTGGGGGAAACGGGAAAAACAGGGCTGACGCAGGATATGCTAGCGGATCCCCGCTCCCTGCCAGATGCCAGGTGTTTTGGAATGCCCCCTTTATACTTACTCATGTTGATGTTTAGAGTTCCGTACGGTCGCCGTCTGAAAATATGATTAAAATTGAAGATAAATTGTTCGTTGAACGATGGTGAGTTGGAACCACACATTTTGTTAAAGCTGGTCGGTTAAAATTTCCGATTAGTTATATTCTCATCTACTCCACCTAGCTTTTCTTTGTCCTCGACTTTCTAAAAGAGGAAGTGTTTAATGTATATTTCTAAATGGAATATCTACTGGCAAAGAAGAATTTTGTACACTATCCGACAAACAAATTCAAGAACGAATTTCACGACTTGGTCAATCGCTATCTCTCCGATGTTTGATATCTTAGGGGTTGGATCCGATCTTGACAGAACAATATCTCATGCTGTTGACAACAGTGTATGAAAATCAATACGATGGGAAAATACTGAAAGCGAAAATGTTGCAGTGTCTGTGTCTGAGAGCCGACGAGGGGATGATCCAATCGTGAGAGGCTACGATCGACGGATGCATTCAATTCTTGACCCGTCTCTCGCAAACTCAACGAGACTTGGACGAAATCATCGACAAGTTTTTGAACATGAATGAAAACTTGGTTCGGATGATCAACTAGTATTTCTTATGGTCCAACATCTGCCCGAGGTCATTTCTAAACAGCATCGCCGCCAATTACTTGAAGCCGAGGCAGCAGGGTGCGCTCAACATCAAGCATTCAAACATTATATGGTCCGAAAATATGAACGGAATCGAAATGTTCGACTGGGCGACCGATAACTTGGTTTTCACATGCAATGCAATGTAAATTAATGCGAATGTTACGTACGCATGTTTCAAGTATCGAGTATGGCCTACGAGATAGAATCGAAACGTCCCACGAGCTCGGTGTCGGCCGTGATTTATGTACACCGCAACTGCAATCATGCGATACTTGAAATTATGTACAAGAGGCGAAAACAAGACGAGGCTAACGAGATATCTGTCGATAAATCGGAAAAGATGACGACCGTAAAAAGGCTGAGATCGTGTTGCATAACATACAATTATAAACGCGGAGGTATTAGGGACATGTATGCTGTCGTCTCGGAAAATGCATAATTTGACATTTTTCTAAAACGTTAAACATCAATTCTTTGTTGTCGCAACCACTTCCTTCAACGATTAATAGTTTTTCTATGTTCACTTTTACATACAAAATTTTCTCGAATTGAAATTTTACAAGAACCTGCACAAATGGTTCGGAATACCATCAAAGTGACCCGATCCGAAATTGGTTTGGGCGAAACGACCACAGGCCCAGTTGATATTCACGAGCAACACCAAACTGTTGTACGCACACGAAGATTTGTACTTGTACTACAATCACTTGGCCTTGCTCTTCGTGCGAAAATACAAAACTATCCCATTACCTGAAGATTTGCACGAAGAGACCTTTTATGTCGTTACATTCATCAGACTGTTAAAATCATACAAGTCGTATGAGATCACAGAAGTCAGATCTATTTTACATATCTTCGAAAATTTAAGGTCATTAGTTTAAGCGGAATAAAATCCATGACAGATGCGAATATAACCAATCGAAAGTTTCAGACGACCAATGCACTGGGTTTGGCTACAGTACTAAACAGTCTCTTTTTCAGTGGAATACAAACCGATCATACCACTGTGGAGATTTAGTAATAACTAAGCATATAAGTGTATATATGTATATTTTACAGCAATTTCTTCACATTTCTTATACACTGGAGAGCCAAAAAAACTGGCATAGGCTTACGTATGCAAATACCAGAGGTATGGAACCAATCAGAGTAACGCGATGCGGTCCGCAGCGCCTATATAAGACAACAAGCTTCTGGCAAAGTTACTAGATCGGTTACTGCTGCTACAATGGCAGGTTATCAAGATTTAAGTGAGTTTGAACGTGGTGTTATAGTCGGCGCACGAGAGATGGGACATATCATCTCCGAGGTAGCGATACAATTTGGATTTTCGCGTACGACCATTTCACGAGTGTATCGTGAATATCGGGAATCCGGTAAAACATCAAATCTTCGACATCGCTGCACCTGGAAAAAGATCAACGAACGGGACAAACGATGACTGACGAGAATCATTAAACTTGACAGACACGCAACCCTTTCTCAAATTGGCGCAGATTTCAATGCTGGGGCATCAACAAGTACCAGCGTGCGAACTATTCAATGGACCATCATTGATATGGGCTTTCGGAGCCGAAGGCCCATTCGTGTACCGTTGTTGACTACACGACACAAAGCTTTACGCCTCGCCTGGGCCCGCCAACACCGTCATTGGACTATTAATGACTGGAAACACGTTGTCTGGTCTGACGAGTCTCGTTTCCAATTGTATTGGGCGGATGTACGTGTATGGGTATGGAGACATCCTCATGAATCCATGGACCTTACATGTCAACAGGGGACTGTTCAAGCTGGTGGAGGCTCTATCATGGTATGGGGCATGTGCAGTTGGCGTGAAATGGGACCCCTGATACATCTAGATACGAATCTGACCGGTGACAGATACGTAAGCATTCTGTCGGATTACCTGTACCCATTCATGTCCATTGTGCATTCCGACTGACATGGACGATTCCAGCATGACAATGCGACACCCCACATGTCGAGAGTTGCTACCGAGTGGCTCCAGGAACACTCTTCTGACTTTAGACACTTCCATTGGCCACCTAAATCACCAGACATGAACATTGTTGAGCATATCTGGGATGCCATGCAATGTGCTGTTCAGAAGAGATCTCCACCGCCTCGCACTGCTATGGATTTGTGGACTGCCCTGCAGGATTCATGGTGTGAACTGCCTCCTGCATACCTTCAGACATTATTCGAGTCCATGCCACGTCGTCTTGGGGCAATTCTGCATGCTCGCGGGGGCCCTACACGATATTAGGCAAGTGTACCAGTTTTTTTTTTTTTTGCTCTTCAGTGTATGTATATCTATATTATATACAAAATTTAAAGAAATTACTGCAGAAATGATATCCTGTATTTTATTTTTGTGTGTGATAACCAACCGTGCAATTTCATCACATATACCACCCGAATCTAATTTTACAGAATGTTATAACATTTCTACTTTAGATCAGAAAAATTCGGCATCCTTTGAAATGTTGATGAAGGGAAAGGAAAAATTTTAAGGGTACAGGGGCGAGACGCAGGTACGAATTTATACATTTCTATTGAAAACGAACAAGTTCCAAATCGAAGTATGAAACCAATTATCGGTGATACGAGTAAATATACAGACGATGTTGTAAATGAAGGAGACAGTATTGTTGGCAAAGGTGATGGTGCCACTCGAAATGAGATTAGAGGTAATGGAATCATCCGTAAAGGTGAGGATACTATTGGAAAAACAACCGCATCGACAATGAAAGTAAATTATTTCGGTTCAGATGCCACTTCCACATGGTTCATCGTTAATTTCGGTCTGGACATACTGTCGAAAATGAACGAACATAAAAAGACATTGTAAAAATGTGTAGGGGAGTTTCAAGAGGTGTATAATGGAGCTCCTAATAAAATATATCTCACTTTTGATCGCATCAAAAACGAAGCTATTGTTTAAAGTGTATGTTTGGTTGTTTGGGGCACAATTCTAGGTTTGTGCTCGAAAGAGGAAAATTTCTTCATTTGGTTAACCCCTGTCCTCCTGCATCTTTTACAAAACTCATTCATAAAAAAAATAATGGGTGGATAAAAATTAATACACAGAAATATAAAAGTATATACATTTTATTATTATTTTCATATAAATTACAAAACAAATATTATATATTTGGTTACCTTTGTTGTTATACATAATCTAAATTCAAGCTCAGTGGAAAAGAGTTCAAAATTCAAATACTGAAAATTACTGCTGTATAGGTATCGAAATATGGCAAATGCCATTTGGATTTCATCCTGGGATTTGCACAGAGTCTCCAAACCAGCGGCCTCCATGATTGTATGGTTGAAAAAATTGCTCATTTTCTTCTTGAGTAGCAGGAAAGGGGATCTTAGTTTCAGTTAAATCAACTAGTCGACATGCCCCATGTTTTCTTCTACAGTCGAAAAATTTTATTGAATCGCCTTATCCATGATCAAGTACCATGTATTGAAAATTCCTCCACTTTGATTTTTGGGAACAATCTTTTTCAGCAAATTGCAGTCGATTGTGGAAAAGACCTAACTTCTCAAAGGCTTGTTTCTCAAAAATATAATTTGGCAGTTTTACTTGATCTCATCGACATCGTTCAAATTGGCAAGGTTAATGTTCTAACCGAATAGGTTGAGCAACTGGAGTTATTTCGACAACAGTGATTTCATCATCGTCGGGGCGATAATTACTCGCGCTCACCTTAACTTGATCGTCGCAATAAAACTTGAAGTAGCTACCATATATTTCACACAACATTGAAACAAATTTAACTTCGGAATTATCCATGACTATTCACGGTAGAGAAGTTTTCTTTTCGACCCATTTATATTATGGAACCAGGTTCCCATTCGAGCATTGGTTCATTGGTGTCTGAATAAAAGATTCAATGTCTTGAGCTTCTTCGCCATCGTCATAACATTCGTAAATTTTTCACTTGACCTATTTGCGATCTCCCATGAGATTAGTAGAGACATTATTGTTGTTGTCGAGCTGATGCTTCTGCGGCTGGGGGTGGTGGTGTTCAGTAGTTTTGCTAGATGCATCCATTTTGCCAAGTTTCTTCTGAGCGACTGGTGAAATAAGAACAATTCACCACCAGTGAATGCGATCTATATTTTAAAAAGTGTGAAATACATTTTTGGTAGTTCTTTTTACATATATTGAATTCAACATATTTTCTTGCACCAACGGACTATACGTATTAGTCGCGAGTAAAATTGCATGTACACATGAATTTTGTATGCACTTATTAATCGCATAGAAAGAGCAAGGTATTTTTATTTGCTTGCACAAAGAACAATCTGCATTTATGATTATGAGTGGGGCCTTGCTTTACTGAACGCATATTAGGTTCCTGATATAGTCGGGTCGCTTCCAGCCCATTTCGAAATGCAACTGGGGCACGAAAGTTTGTTGTTGAAATTCAAGTTCATATTTTGCTGGCTACAACTACGACAACCGGTGGAATAATCGGGCATTGCATCTTCCGGCGCATTTGTTGGGCATGTACTCCAATCGCGATCCATTGCTCAACAGAATCAATAGATTTTGCAAGGTGTCTAATTGCTCAGTACACACGATCCAGTAATCACCATCATTCAACCACTTGTCTACATCTTCGATCTTGAACATGCTGGGTACTACACCGTTGTACATTGTGTTCATCGCTCTATTCATTATCGATCAATTACATACGACTAACAGGTTGGAACTGACCCCTCCACACAAGTGTGGATAGCAAAGAATGCAAATGTACTTGTCATCTGCATAAATAATTTTACCCAGATGAGGATTACAGGCAGCTGCTTCCGAAGGCATATAGTAGGCACCTCGATACAACATCCGACCGATGATTGTTTTGGTCGGAAAGAACTTGTACTCGAATTCACCGTTGCTGTCATTGTAAATCAATGCACAAGATACCGGCTGGTTTTTTTCGCATAGATAATGACCGAATTGGCATTTACTTTGCATGTGTGTGACGTCGCCATCCTCGTAGTGATCAGTGCCTACATTCTCCTTTAGCACGGTGGTTGGTAGTTTTTCGAAACCCGTCAATCCATGAGCGTAATTCATTCCAGATTATAGGTATCTTCGCGAAAAATTGGATCGCACGTACGCCATCGATACACGAATGGAAACTTGAACAATGACTAGAACAAAGGCAAATTAAAAATATATAAATACCGATTTATTCTTTATTTTCATTATTTCGAGTCTTATGGTTATATTAAATTTTCATGTAAAAGAGATATTTCCAGTTGCAAATATATTTCCTTCTCAAACTGAAGTCTTTCTGTCAATCATCTGATTTCTCCTTGAAATCGTTCGCGTTCGTTTTTCGATTCCTCGACCATTGTGTTGTTACCATTTTTGTCAATGGTCGGTAGAATCTGGCACACGATCCAATCTTTGAACACTTTTGTTGTCGAGAATCGCGATTTATTTATCAAACTAAAAATGCCGATTTTTACTATGAAAATGGTTCTCGAATTTCCACGGTAACTCGATGATGGTAAACAATAAGATTCTATGAGCTGCCTGTACTTTACCTGTTCATCCGGAGGAACATGTCTCTAAACCGCATAGCACATATCCTTGTATTCCAGAATTTTGACCCTGTCTTTTACCTAAATCATTCTTTATTATCCTTATCCACAAGAAATGTGATATTTGTTTTACAATTGCACACAAAATATTCCATATTTTTATAAGTATGGTGTGTAAGTGTGTGTGTGGTAAATTCATTATATATAGCATGATTCACAGCACCCACATCACCCCTTTTACTCAGAAACAAAATGACACTGGGGGGTTCACAAAAAAACTGTGACAACTATACCCTATATGTATCATCGATTGCTAGTAATTCAATTCCTCCGAACATACCAGTGGTAGAGGTTAGGGGGGTGAGCTTTGAAATTGCAAAAGAGAACAGGGGTCTCATATGGTATCGATGGATAGATCGTCGAAAAGGAAACATTTACTACGACAGTTGTTTTCTGATGTGCATAGTTTACATGCAATAAAATTAATCATGTGAGCATATGGTTTGGAAGTGTGTAGTTTACACACAGTGAAAAAGAACAAAAATGTTGTTATTCATACTTCAATTAAAAGGATATCAACAAAACATGTTGTTTTTCTGGCATGCATACCTAGTTTGCATACAATAAAAAGGACGTCGGGTGTAATGTAAATACAGTAGAATCCCGATAATTCGTATTGTATTGTCAAGGGACTGAATGTTAAATATGAATTATCGGGATATTCACATTAACGAGATTACCAATAATCGGGAGCAAAAAAAACATAATAACGAGACTAATGCAAATTTGCATTAATATGTAATGATAAACGCATGGATACATATTATGTATACATACGTACATACAAATCAATAATTACATCAATTAAAAACACATTAAAAAGTTATGTTGGAAAAATCTGTAATTTTCTTTTGGTGCAAGCCTTGCAGACGGGTATTGTCGATGGCTTTGTCAAGCATGTTCAAAGCAGAAAATACTTCATCGCCAACATCTGGTTTCGTTAAGAAATGGCGCATCTTGTTGATGTATTGTTTAGCCACTTTAGGGGTAATTATCGGCACATTATCTTCGTCATCACCTTCACCATCAATGTCCTGAGATGGAGCCAAAATTTCGTCATCAGTTAGAATCCCCGTTACCGCCAGGCCATCGTCAAAATGGACGAAATCTTCAAACTTTATAGACTTTTCTTCATTTTGAGGAAGACAATTCCAATTCACAAGGCATTCTTAGTCTTGTTCAGTAACTGCTGATGAAAGTTCCACCTTCGTGAATCCACAAGCACGAAAACCGTTTTTTATTGTGCTTTTGCTAACATTTTACCACGCCTTGTGAGCAATGTTCATGGGTGAAAATAAGGTGATTTTATGATCCTTCCCATCTTCGATGCTGTCAAGGAGTTGCATCACTACTTCCTAGTGGTAAAAGGTTTTAAACGTTTTAATTATGCCCTGGTGTAGAGGCTGCAGCTTAGAAGTGGTGTTGGCAGGCAAAAACACAACATTAATATGTCTGAGCGGTGGGGCATTGTTGTGGGCCATACAATTATCCATGAAAAGCAGAATTTTTCGCTGCCTTTTCTTCATATCAGCATTCACTGATCGTATCCATTCCTTGAATAATTCGCCCGTCATCCACGCTTTTTTGTTTGCACGATAGGTCATTGGAAAAGTTTTTATGTTTTTAAAACATCTTGGTTTGGCTGATATGCCTATCATGAGCTGTCTTAATTTCTCAGATCCATCCATGTTGGCGGCCAACAATATGGTTACACGTTCTTTAATATTTTTTCAGCCATTAAACTTTTCTTCCTTAAAACACATTGATCGGTCGGGGAGACACTTACAAAATAACCCCGTCTCATCGGCATTAAAAATGTTGTTGGGCTCATAAGAATCGATTATTTCTCCCAATTCGTCTTTCCACTCAGAACAAACGTTGGCCAATACACTCGCACTTTCCCCACTAAGCTTCTNTATTTCTCCCAATTCGTCTTTCCACTCAGAACAAACGTTGGCCAATACACTCGCACTTTCCCCACTAAGCTTCTTCAATTTTATACTGTGCCTTTATTTACAACTATCAAACCAACCATCACTCGCACGAAAGACTTTAATTCCCATTTTTTCTGCGAAAACATTTGCTTTTTCTCTTAATCTGTTTCCTCCAACTGGTACATTCGAATTCCATGCTTGCGCAAACCACTTTTTTTAAATTATTTTCTAGTTGTGGATACTCACCAGTCGTAAAGTGCTTTACTTTGATGTCCAATGTATGGGAGACGATTTTGTCCTTGTTATTCAGAATTGATGTTATTGTGGAAGGAGGAACGTTATAACGTTTGGACACGTNTTTGTCCTTGTTATTCAGAATTGATGTTATTGTGGAAGGAGGAACGTTATAACGTTTGGACACGTCAATTTTTTTCATCACCACCGGCCACAGCGTTAATGATTTTTTTTTCTCTAATGGAAAGACACTTATTAGCTCTTTTCGGAGGCATGGCTAAGACCGAACTGACTAACTTTTCACTCGCTCTGCTCCTTCCTACCCTCTCATAACCCTAGGCCAGACACCAAGGCACCTCTTAGTTCTGGGAATCACAGACACATCGCCTCACAGTCTACTCGGCGTCATTACCTGCCCTTCAAACCCTCCTACGTCCCTCAGTACCCTTCCGGTCTTTTTTACCCTCCCCAAATTGCATAAATCTAGAGCTGGTGTACAGTCTATGGTTAAAAACATTACGAGTTAACAAGATTTTTAAGTTGGAAATAAGAATTATAAGACGTTTTAATTGAGCTTGAGCACCAAAATAAATACGCATTATCGAGGGGACCGGAATGCATTGTTTTTTTTTTNCAGAATTGATGTTATTGTGGAAGGAGGAACGTTATAACGTTTGGACACGTCAATTTTTTTTATCACCACCGGCCACAGCGTTAATGATTTTTTTTCTCTAATGGAAAGACACTTATTAGCTCTTTTCGGAGGCATGGCTAAGACCGAACTGACTAACTTTTCACTCGCTCTGCTCCTTCCTACCCTCTCATAACCCTAGGCCGGACACCAAGGCACCTCTTAGTTCTGGGAATCACAGACACATCGCCTCACAGCCTACTCGGCGTCATTACCTGCCCTTCAAACCCTCCTACGTCCCTCAGTACCCTTCCGGTCTTTTTTACCCTGCCCGAATTGCATAAATCTAGAGCTGGTGTACAGTCTAGGGTTAAAAACATTACGAGTTAACGAGATTTTTAAGTTGTAAATAAGAATTATAAGACGTTTTAATTGAGCTCGAGCACCAAAATAAATACGTATTATCGAGGGGACCGGAATGCATTGTTTTTTTTACGAATTAAAGGGATTTTCTCAAGGGACCGGCAAATTTGTACGAATTAGCGGGATATACGAATAATCGGGATGCGAAATATCGGGATTTTGCTGTACCAGTATAGTGTGAGAGAACCACTGTGAAATGGGAACTGGGAACACTCACTCGCACACATCACTCTTCATAACTGTTCGAAATGCCGGCCACTCTATATCCGACACGACTCAGCTCTCCTTCTTAGGTTCGCAGTTGTTCGGCGGACCTCAGCACATCTGCGAGATCCACACGCTGCTCTAATTCTGTCCTCCACGTTTTCCCTCACTTTTTGACTCCTGCAGTAGACGATGTCTTTAATTCTCTCCCTCAAAAGGAACTTTGTAGACAAGTCTGGAAAACATGATGGCCAAGCTACAGGACCCATTCGTCCAATCCACCATCTGGGGAATAACATGTCAGCAACTAGCCGAGCTGTGTAAAAAGTGAGCAGGACAGTGATCATGTTGAAACCACTGTGTTAAATGCCGAGCGAGAGCTATATCTTTGATCAGCTGATACAAAATATTATCTACAAAGTCTGCACATGCTGCACCAATCAATTGCCCTTCAAGAAAATATGGACCTATGACACTATGTCCGAGAAGGTCATGCCAAGTATTAAGGCTCCACACATGCTGGTTATACACTTGACATAGCCAATGTGGTTTGACTGCAGACCAGTAATAAGCATTTGTGAACAATACCATTACTCTTGAATGTGGCCTCATGAGTCCACAAAATGCTACAATGGAAAGCACTGTCCTTGCTCAGGTACCAATTCATAAATCAATGCACTTAGAAATGACATTAGTCCCAAGTTCTTTGTGCAGCTGTACATGGTACGGATGTAAACGATTATCAGCGATGATTCTCCCCACTGTACTTTGAGACAATCCTGAGTCGCGGGTAATCCTCTGTGTAGAATCATGAGGATTAACAACATGGCAGCAATTAAATCAACAGCCTTGTTGTCTCTCACATGTCGTCTTATGCGAAGTTTGTTGGTAGTGGTTGCACTAGCCTGGTTGTGGATACGCGACATGCAAGATGCTGGAAGACATTGTACAAGTGATGGACACACTGTGGGTATCTCTCTGCGCACAAATGGGCAGCAGGTATTCAGTTCTGACGACATTCTCCTAGTATCATCAGCATGTCAAATTCCTTTGTAAATGGCATTCCATTCAGAAAGCAACGCCACAGAGAGTGTGCGACACTGAAACAACACATGCGATTAATAGTTGCAATGTAAAACGAATGACTAAATGAACGACCTTTCGATTGTCCGTAAACTTGCATGCAAAGCCTGTAAGTGGTACATGGCTTATCTGGTTGCTGTATAGTGCCACATTATTCTCTGCATTTGCTCGGAAACAGTCTAATACCTACTGCACGAATGCATGCAGTAAGGCACACAGGTCACTGCTAGTATCAAAGCGAGTCTCATACTCACACTCCAACCGGCAATACAATGATGACTCAATTTGTGTATCTGGCATGCATAGATTACGCACAACAAATGATAATTGGATAAATTTAACAGTTAGTATTGTTTATTTCTGAACAAATGAGGAGAATAAGGCAGCACTAAGCAGCAAGCAGATAAGACTTACAAGAACTGCAGGTTTTGCATGCAAGTTAACGCACATTCGTTCATTCAGTCATTCGTTTTACATTCCATCAATTACAGAATCAGAGCAGCTGTGCTGAGGTCCGGCGAGCAACCGCGAACGTATGAAGGAGAGCAGAGGCGTGTCTGATTGAGAGTGGTCGACATTTCGAACACTTATGAAGAGTGAAGTGTGCGAATGAGTGTTCCCTTTTTTACAGTAGTTCTCTTACACCATACCATTATTTACAGTACACCCGACATCCTTTTAATTTACGTAAACTAGAAATGCATGCCAGAAAAACCACATGTTTGGTTGATTTCCTATTAATTGAGGTAGGAAAAACAATAGTTTTAGTTCATTTTCATTGTGCGTAAACTACACACATCCAAACCATATGCTCACATGATTTATTTTATTGCGTGTAAACTATGCCCATCAGAAAACAACTGTCATAATAAATGTGGTTTTCTTTTATATGGTCTATTCAAATACACCTTATATGACCCACATACCCATTTCATATACCACCCCCCACCCCATACCCCTACCGCAGGGGAATGGGATTACTACCAATCGATGCTTCATGTATGGTACATGATATCATGTTGTTTTCGAGAACATGGGGTGATATGGATGCTGTGAATCATTCTGTATAGTGTGTGTTGATTGAAAGAACAACCAAAATATAGTTTTATTATTTATTTTTTCGTTCAAAATGAACATAGCTGTATCAGCTATGTTCATTTCGGTTGCAGGCAACAAGTGATGCCATTCAGGAATGGAAAATGGCATCAAGATGACTTTTGTCAGCATAGGCAGTGACGATGACGAATTTCCGACTCATTATTTTGGCACGAAAGATTCAGTTGTGTGCAGCTTTTTGGTAATTAGTTGAACTATGCGAGAACCTTTCTTGACTACGAATGTTGAATCTACTCGACTGCACATAGATATCTCCCCTGTAGTCGGAATCGATCACTCTATCGTAAGCATATATTCAATGGTTGAATACCAGACCAGAACTACCCATCACGAAACAGAAATATCATTTGGGGATTTGACATACCACGATGCCGTGAGTCGCCCTCAATTTGTACCCGGCTGCTTCTTCACTACCATGAACTAGTTGATGTTTGAACAGTGCGGGAATTAAGAGTGCCATGGTGTGATGCATGTCGCTTCCACGTGGGCAATTTATTTAAGTGTGTCAAAGAAAAAAAATTATAACTTTTTTACTTTTTACATTGTTTTTTAATTTTTGTTTATAAATCAAAATTACTTTACGGAAATTATTTA
Source organism: Clitarchus hookeri (assembly GCA_002778355.1). Taxonomy (NCBI): domain Eukaryota; kingdom Metazoa; phylum Arthropoda; class Insecta; order Phasmatodea; family Phasmatidae; genus Clitarchus; species Clitarchus hookeri. Next base: position 234,648 of record NQII01000211.1, read on the forward strand.
AATTTACTCTTGATCAAGGCAATGTTTGGGAAATATTTTTAACGCTATTGTTGGACAGGGTTGTTAAAAATACCTGTAAATATTGCTTTTGCCTCATTCCATGTAACCAACGATTTTAAACTGGATTCGTCGTAAAAACTTGTACAGTGTTACATCATCGATGCTGCCCAGAGACTGATATATGGAAATAAGTTTGCATAAATTTACCATGTAATTGTCCATATTGGGTTTTTTAAAAAAAGCTTATTTATACACTTGATTCAAACTCACAGTCCCCAGCATCAACACCATCCATCTTCAACTCTCGTTTCCGCAATTGACGTACGCTGGTTTTTAACACCACTACAAAAAAACTTTATTGAACATCAGAATCATTTAATATCTCTAAGAATTTCATGAAAAGGTCGTGCTGCAAAACTAAAATTTTCAAATCAAACACATCACACAATTCTTGTAGGGAAACGAGCTAGATTTCATCACTGAATTTATCGATAAGTGCATCTATTCCAGCAGATTTAACATTAGTGTTTGTTCAATTTTGCGGGATCGTCGAGTTTTTCGAAAATCTGCTTTTGCACTTTATTCCAAATGGTAATATAGATTTTGTAAAGGTACGTGCAGATGCAATACGATGCTCGCGATATAAACTTACACATTCGGACATTTTTGTATTTTTTTACTTCTTATATATACCAAGATATAAAGGGAAAACAAAAAAAAATCTTATACAAATAAACATTCTTTTTTTTTTTAATTTATTGATTTTTTTACGTCTCCTTTTTTTTACTATATTAATTGTATTTTCAATTACAAGGTAATTTTCGTGCAAGTTCACAAAAATCTTTGTCAAAACACAACAATCTGTTTTCAGTAAGTTTTATAAATAATCGAAAAAATCAAAGAAATTGTTATTTTTGTTGTATCAGTGCAATTGAAAGTCCAAAATCTTTTTCACATACTCCTTCACAGGCAGTCTCAACACTTGGTTATGCTTATAATCTATTCTCAACCAAAATTTCAAGACGATGTAGACGTTCACCTCGTCGGATCGAAAAATAAGTAATTCCACATCGTCCTTTTTGTTGTCGGTGATGCTTTTTGGGTTGCTGCTGTTATTGCTTATGCTATCACTACTGTTTTAAGCCTCTTATTGCCTATGTTTTCGAATTTTTTTTACTATTATTTAAGAAAAACTGAAGCAGTTTTTTTCTCCCGATCACCAACATTGGCTGTCAAACAAAGCCTGTTCGTCACAGGCCTGACCTTGTTAGTAAACATGACGAAAATGTGATATTTCCAACAAGTACATTTTACGTATCAGTACAGATCGAACCCGTTCAAGTCGACTGAGAACTCGCCGCACGGAACATTGTAGGTTTTCGCGATGAATTCACAACTGTCACCGAAAAACAAACTTTCCTTCTTCTCAACACATCCTCGTGAAACCTGAAGGAATTCGGTCAGATAAGATGAGATATTTTTGTATGGATATTTACAGGAAACTAAATACATGTATTTTAGTGATTCGTTGACTGATAGATCGCTTCGTTCGAGTGTTTTCGCTTTCGATAATTTCATAGCTTCGATATTACTTTTGGTGATTGCAAAATATGCAAACAAGCATATTGAATTCGATTTCATCTCCTGTCCTAGTTTGAGCGGCGATGTTTATCTGCTGATGATTACCCTTGATGTGTAAATCTATAGGAATATCAAGCACCAGAAACTGTTTCAACAATTCCGAATCGACAGCCTTAGTTTTGCTCGAGTGCTCCGATGCGTTCAACACGACCTATCCATCTGCAAGAACGGTCGAACTATCATAATTATTTTCTAGCTTTTCTATTTTACTCAACTTTTTTTCGGTGGGACTGCATTTTTTAAAGTATTATTATTTTTTGTTTACACAAACTATTATCTTCACTGCTATGTAACTGGATGGAATCTTCTGGCAGTAACTGGGGTGTCGATGTTGACCCCTCATTCTCCTTTACATGATATTTTAGTTTGTAATGAGTTTACGATTTCTTGATGGGTTCGCCGAAAACTGCGGTCGGGACCCGGGCCTCCTCCATTTTCTCTGAAGTACCCATCATAGTTAAAATTTACTCGATTGTCTCTGTCGTGACCGCAATCACCTCTCTCGATACAGGAATCTGTAAAATTCCTGTAAAGAGGTTCTGTAGTTTACCCAAACATTTTTTCACTTTATCAATTTTCTATTCCATGTTGGCGAGATCCATTCCCGACGAAAAACTAATGTTAGGAGTTTGTCGTTGGATAGTTTCTTCTATACTGAAGAGCCAAAAAAACTGGTACACCTGCCTAATATCGTGTAGTGCCCCCCGAGCACGCAGAAGTGCCGCAAGACGTAGCATGGACTCGACTAATGTTTGAAGGTATGCAGGAGGCAATTCACACCATGAATCCTGCAGAGCAGTCCACAAATCCAATCTGAGCATATTTGAGAAAGGGTTGCATATCTGTCACATTTAATGATTCTCGTCAGTCGTCATGTGTCCAATTCTTTCACGATCTTTTTCCGGCCGCAGCGATGTCGAAGATGTGATGTTTTACCGGATTCCCGATATTCACGGCACACTCGTGAAATCGTTGTAAGCGAACATCCAAATGTCATCGCTACCTCGGAGATGCTATGTCCCATCTCTCGTGTGCCGACTATAACATCACGTTCAAACTCAATTAAATTTTGATAACCTGCCATTGTAGCAGCAGTAACCGATCTAGCTGTCGACTGCATCACGTTGCTCTGATTGGTTCCATACTTCTGTTATTTGCATACGCATGCCTATACCGTTTTTTTTTTGGCTCTTCAGTGTATATACACACTGAAAAAATATTTTTTGGTTTAACTTTTTTTCCCTAAAATTCCCAAAAGGGGCAGTAAAAAAAATTTTTATGGATGCGCAGAAAATGCAATTTATTGGTGTCAACTCTCACAGAAAGAAGGAAATTTTATCAATGTGTTTCAAGTACAACTTGTCATAGTTGCCGGCAGTGGGCATCTCATCAAGATCAGTCATCAACTTGGACAATTTTCGATGGGGCATGGAGTCTGCTGGTGTCCTTTCGACGAGATGGATATTTGGGTAGTGGAATAGGGGTTTCGATGTAAAGATGAATACATAAATTGCATTTTCACTTTGTGGATTTTCGAACAGGACGTTGACCAAATTCTCTTCATCACATAATACGTTTAGGTATGGCTTGAATTCCCTGTTGGAGAATGAAAATGAAATCTGGGGCAGGATGGAATAATCATCACTCAACTCGAAATTAGCAGTTTTATTAATGCATTGGTAAAATAGTTCTAACATCTCGAGGTTGATTTGTTCCTTGTTGGGCACATCGTCGAATGTAACGAACATGATGATGGATTTTCATATCTTGGAAATTAACTCTATCGAATCGAAATAGTAGTGAGTGACGAGGGCGTGAAGCACAGGTGCATGACACCAGAACTGTAAAACAAACTTTTGTTCAGTATCAGTGTTCGAGATTCATGTGGAGAGAGTAGAATTTCCAAGTTTGATTTGTAGATGTAATTGCATAGGTATAAACATTATGGATGCGTATGTGGCTCTAGTTCCACAAAATTGCAATTGACAAATATGACGTCCGAGTAATCTTCGAAAATCTTATCGAGTAGAAGGGCGTCGACGTACTTGGAAATTGCCATTTCGCCGCAAAAAAAGAGGGATTCTTTTTTCACAATTTCCGACAAGTGAGCCAACAACAATATGCTTTCATCTTCGTCGTTTTTATCGATGCATGGTCTTATAACAATATGTAAGGTGTTTGCTGTAAGAAAAAATTTCTTGTTAACATAGGAGCGATATAGTGATGCTGGATGTAAACGAATTGTTGTTTGGTTATTTCACCTTCAAACTTAACAGAACATTTCACAACTTGGTGGTATGTTTCGGACCTTGGTACTACATCTGAGTGAACGATTTCGAAGATTCCTTATAAGTCTTGGGTGCAAAACACACTGAAAAACTGGTATGATGATAATCAATTGATGGAATTCCAGATCGAAACTATGCACCTTAAAGTGCAAGTAAAAGGGCTCAATGTTCTCAACAACCTGAAAGGCATAAATGTCGGGTATGAAACAAAGTTCGTAAACTATTTTGATCTATACTACTTGTTTTGTCTTCGGGAAAACACGAGCCCAAAACTACAATACCTGTACTTGCAGTTGAAATTGTACATTTATTATGAGTACTACCTTTCCAAATATGTTTTACTCAGAGATGTTTCCGAGCCGATCGTACAAGTTATCGAAAATTACCTCATGAGCAGTTGGGATCCAGAACGAAAAAGGAAACTCGCGCAAAACATAAATACTGTTTTTTTGTCCAGCCATCAAAGGTCCGCTCCCAATCTTCGAAGATTGCCACAATGGCTGTCAAAAGCAAACGAAACTACTCCCTTTTTGAGTGCGGTTGTGAACTTTGTTTCCATCGCGATGAAGCTGATTGCGAAATGATGTAATGATTCGCAAGAAAAAAATTTAAAAAGAAAATTATTTTTTGTTATTATTCCTTATACCTACACACACACACACACATATATATATATAATATAACAATTCGAATCTCTGCAGTTACAACCTACGAAAGAGTGAGAGCAATATGTGTGATTATGAGAATGACTCAGAAATTCGTACTAGCATGGATGAGGAAGACGACGGTGACGCCGATGCTCCTTCTGGTGCAGATGATGAGGATGAAGAAACCATATCAGTTTTCGAACAAGTAATCTTTCTTTTCAAAACCGAATGGCTATAATAAAGTCTGCTTCATTGATCAGTACAGTAGATTGAACATACAATATTGCACTGGCGAAAAATATGTATTTATGATATGTGATGTTGGATGTACTGAATGCACCATCGGCAAAAACTAGTGTCTATTTCCCGAATGTTGCATCGTTCTTCTGCGACCCAACACCACAATAGTGTGCTCGATTCTATATCTCAAGGAAAACACAAAGAGAGAAATTGCAGTCTCTTCGACCTACACTAACGATTTCAAACTGTTTTACAAAGATGGCGACCTTTGTTCGTGGCGCGAACATTGCAACGGTTATCGTCACAAAACAGAAAAAAGCGATGGTTTGCTATTAGTTTTACAGTTTCTTAGTAAAATGCAGGATATATATTGCCGCTAAATGTGCACGGCAAAAACAGTCCAAAAAATTGATGAGTATGACCCAACAAAAAAATATGATAAGAGAACTTTCTTGCATGGTGTCAGATTCACTTTCCAAGGTCTGAAACACACAGAGTATTGTAGAGATGACACTCACGTTAACATCCAACGGATGCGCTATGATGAAACGATCCTCACTCATAACGTAAAGGATTGCCAAAATGCAGAATGTGGCTTGTGTTTATCTTGACCAAATTCCAAATTTCCAACAACGATCGAAGACATGAAGAAGCGAATCTCAGAATAGCATATCACAACAATGTACAACCCTCGAAAGGACCACTTGCAACACGAAATTTTGAATGCAAGTTTCGGTTCGTCTCATTGATATTTCGAATGGTGCAAAGGAAAATGGCACCTTTCCAGCATTATTGCTGTAGGCTCATATTGCTGACTCAAAGAATACAAAACAGTCTGCATCGGCAATTTGTGCAGAATCTATCACGAATTGACACTGAAGAAATTTGAGATTTCACCATCAGTACTGTGAAAACGAGCAACAAACTTTCGGACAACCTGTTGAGTTTCGGCTGTTGAAATGTACCTTTAAACTTCCATGAAGTTGTAAAGTGGCATCATCCCAGTAACTGATCAAGGCAAAAAATTAATCGGATGCCATCAATCAAGCATTAGTTATTGCAAATCAGGAACTGACCAAGGCGAGAAATCAATCAGATGCCATCAGTCAAGCATTAGTTACTTCAAACCAAGAACTGATACAAGCGAGACAAGATTCCGTAAATGCATGACAAGACGAGATGTGGTGGCCCTCGTGACTCGCCAACTTCATTCAAGATGTCACTGTCAAACCCGAAAAACAGCAATCACAACACAGGTTGGTAGTGTGTCAGTATCAGTACAACAACAAGAGTGGTGGTGATGGCGGTGATAACACCCCTATCCACACTTCCCCTACTAGTTCACAATCTACCCAATCTGCAATTGTAAAGCATTAAAAAAATTGGTGTGTTGGCTGAAAGTTGTCAGTTGGCATGGCTATATTTTTTTTGCAATTACTACTTGCGATGACATCATATTTAGCTGCGATTGCAATACCCTCCCCCTACTTCCCGCCTTTCCACTCCTCACTTCTCCTCCTTCACACACACTACCAAATCTGCCTATACGAGGTGTGTTAAAAAAATAAGATGACTTTGCAAATTTTGAGGGCTACGTACATTCGATTATTGATTTTTTTTATTGTTATGTTGGTACACATGTCCCCAACATATGTTGACATTATCAGCCATTTTGCATTGTTAGTTTGTTTGTGACAGATATAAAGGTTAGATGTGTTTTGCTGTGCTTGGCGATTTTTTGCTATCGCAAACAATGGATCAAAGAATCTGTATTAACAACACCGTAATCATGCCTCAGTCACCGTATTCACAGAACGTGGCCCTCTGTGACTTGTTCCTGCTCCCAAAACTGAAGATACCCATGAAAGGATGGAGGTTTGCCACAATTGAGGAGATAAAGACCTGGGAGACTTCAATGCCATACCAAAATGTGCATATCTTAAGTGCTTCAAGGATTGGCAGAAAGTGCTGGCACAAGTGTATTATATCTGAGGGGGATTACTTTGAAGGGGACAAAATAGATACCGATGAATACATAAATATTTATCAAGACAAAGTCACAAAATAACAAGTCACCTTATTTTTTGAACACACCTCGTATAAGTGCACAATCTGGAAAAAGACTTTAGCTGGGGTCGAGTATTTAAAGGGTTAACATCTCTTCTCCAAGAGCATAAGGATTAAGGAAGATAACGAATAACAAAGATGAAAAGGTAAAGATATCTAATAAATATACTTGATAAAATATTAAAATTTTCACCATATAATGAAAGGGAGTAATGAATCGTTACTCCCTTCGAATTGCTGAAAATAGTCATGTCAACTGTGAAAGTGTATGCCAACACATTCCAACTTTTTACCCTTTCAATAACAGACCCAACATACTTTGTTAATCTTTTGACCATTAAAGAGAGGGAGTAACAAATAATTACTCCCTTCGAATTGCTAAAAATAACACTTCAAATTAATTATTCCAATAGTAACGAATTGTTACTCCCTTCGAATTTCTGGTTTAACACTTTATTTCTTCATCTTTTTTGGCCAATTGATTTTGTATTGACAGCTTTTCTTCAAAGATGACAGCACTTCTTCATAGACCCAATGAGTAAACCTTTCTGCATTGGGTAGTTTCAAGTGCTTTATCAATGTGTAGAGTCTCAGTTCAGAGATGAAGATACTACGTGGTTGCAAATTGGAGGGTATGTCAATGGTAATACCCTTCAAATATGACTACTAATGATGCCCTTTCAAATTCCAAAACTCAAAGTTTTTTTACCATTTAATATTAGACTCATATAAGAGAGGGAGTAATGAATTGTTACACCCTTCGAATTACTAAAAATAACCATTCCAATTAGCCATTTAAAGGATAAACATCTCCTTTCCAAGAGGATAAGGGATAAGAAACCAGAACAAAGAACAAATTAAGAAAATGTGAAGATATCTAATACATTTCCCTTATAAAAAGCAAAAATTATATTTCTAATTTTTATATTTTATAAAGTATATTTATTAGATTTATTTACCATTTCATCTTTGTTCTTTGTTCTGGTTCCTTATTCCTCATGTCATTTCCCCTCACTTCTCCACTCTTCCACCACCACACTACCAAATCTGCCTATATAAGTGCGAAATCTGGAAAAAGACTAGCATTTAAAGGATCAACATCTCTTCACCAGATCATAAGGAATATGGAACCAGAACAAAGAACATAGATAAAAAGGTAACAATCTCTAATAAATGTACATTTTAAAATATTAAATTTACGTATATACAGTTTTAAAATTATATAAGGTATATTTATTAGATATCTTTAACTTTTCATCTTTGTTCTTCGTTCTGGTTCCTTGTTCCTTATGCTCTTGGAAAGGATATGTTTATCCTTTAAATGCTCGACCCCAACTAAAGTCTGCCATTTTGCATCACCGGAACACTCCTCCCTCAGCACGGGGGAAGTACACGCCCTTGTGAGAGCTTTTGTCCTCCCATTCATATAACATTTCTAGCACCCAGGTGGGGATGGCTAGCCCGACCCGTCTGGCTGTTGATCAAATTGTTTATCTGCGGCAAGCCAGCAGTCTGTTTTGTTAAAGGACCCCTGCGTAGAGCCAGGGGACCTGGCACACATAATTGTTTCCTCTTCTTCCCTGCCTGTGGAGGGAAAGAAGAGGAATAATTCCTAAAAACCCCGAATTTTAAAATTTAGGACTTGTTAAGAACCGCCGCGAAGACTAGAGTACTTCTTCTCCAGTTATACACTTATGTAGACAGATTTGTTGGTGTTGGCCAGAGGGGAAGTGAGGGGTAATGCAAGAAAAGGAATGATGAGGAATTGTAATTGAGGTGTACTCTGGTGAATTCTCTTGGAACTAATGTGACTTACCCATAATCAAAGTCCTACATACTTTACTTGCACACCCAACAATGTTCCACAATAGTGACAAACTCAATATGGTATCACTGGTACATGCAGCACAAGTATAACTTTGAATATGGACGATTTTATTTCTCTTTTTCCCACTATAGCGTTGTAAAGTTTCAAAAACTCTATTCACATGCAATGCGAATAGAGTTTTTGAAACTTTACAACACTTTTCCCCTTCAATCACAGACCCAACATAGTCTGTGAATTTTTTGACTGTATAAGGAGAGTGAGTAACGAATTGTTACTCCCTTCGAATTGCTAAACATAGCCTTGCCAACTGAGAAAGTACACTGAAGAGCCAAAAAAAAAATGGTACACTTGCCTAATATCGTGTAGGGCCCCTGCGAGCACGCAGAAGTGCCACAAGATGATGTGGCATGGACTCGACTAATGTCTGAAGGTATGCGGGAGGCAATTCACACCATGAATCCTGCAGGGAAGTCCACAAATCCATAGGAGTGCGAGGCAATGGAGATCTCTTCTGGACAGCACGTTGCATGGCATCCCAGATATGCTCAATAATGTTCATGTCTGGTAATTTAGGTGGCCAATGCAAGTTTCTATAGTCAGAAGAGTGTTCCTGGAGCCACTCTGTAGCAACTCTCAACGTGTGGGGTGTCGCATTGTTCTGCTGGAACTGTCCACATCCGTCGGAATACATAATGGACATGAATGGGTGCAGGTGATCCGACAGGATGCTTACGTTTATGTCACCTGTCAGAGTCGTATCTAGACGTATCAGGAGTCCCATTTCACGCCAACTGCACATGCCTTATACCATGACAGAGCCTCCACCAGCTTGAACAGTCCCCTGTTGACATGTAGGGTCCATGGATTCATGAGGATGTCTCTATACCCCTACACGTCCATCTGCCCGATACAATTGGAAACGAGACTCGTCAGACCAGGCAACGTGTTTCCAGTCATTAATAGTCCAATGGCGGTGTTGGCAGGTCCAGGCAAGGCGTAAAGCTTTATGTCGAGCAATCAACAACGGTACACGAGTGGGCCTTTGGCTCCAAAAGACCATATCAATGATGGTCCAGTGAATAGTTCGCATGCTGGCACTTGTTGATGTCCCAGCATTGAAATATGCGCCAATTTGAGAAAGGGTTGCACGTATGTCACGTTTAATGATTTTCGTCAGTCGTCGTTTGTCCCGTTCGTTCACGATCTTTTTCCGGCCAGAGGATGTCGAAGATTTGAAGTTTTACCAGATTCCCGATATTCATGGTACACTCGTGAAATGGCCGTACGCGAAAATCCAAATTTTATCACTACCTCGGATATGCTATGTCCCATCTCTCGTGCACCGAATATAACACCACGTTCAAACTCACTTAAATCTTGATAACCTGCCATTGTAGCAGCAGTAACCGATCTAGCAACTTTGCCAGACGCTTTTTGTCTTATACACCGAGTGGCCAAATTATTATGACCACTTGACATTTATACGCAGATCGGCCATAACCTCACGTTATTGCTGCTAGAGGGCGAGATAGCTATAAAAAGGGAATGCAGGACAAGTGAAGCATCAATTGCACTGTGTTGTTTGCGACAAAATGGGCAAAAAACGTGATTTAACTGAGTTTGAATGCGGGATTATTGTAGGCGCTCAAAGCGTCGAAACCAGTATCAGTAAAACGGCTGCACTAGTGAAGTGTTCGAAAGCAGCAGTTATAAATGTTTACAGAGAGTGGACTACCAAGCAGAAAACCGGGTCTCAATGTCAGGTTTGTGGTCGTCACAGGCTACTGAATGCTCGATCTCAAAGGAGACTTGCCAGAGTTGTCCAGTTCAACAGAAGAGCAACAGTACGTCAAATTGTGGGGAATCTTAATCAAGGAGCAACTGCGAAGGTCTCTGAACAAACTGTTTGCCACACAGTAGACCGTATAGGCTATGGAAGCAGACGACCTGTTCGAAAGCCTCTACTGTCTGCCTTGAACAAGTGCAGATGTCTCCAGTTCGCAAAGGAGCACAAGGATTGGACAGTAGATGGCTGGTAAAGGGTCATGTGGTCTGATGAATCGTGTTTTCAATTACACCATGCAGATGGCAGGGTGCGAATATGGAGAAAACAGTACGGAAGCATGAACCCCAACTGCATTGCCACAACACTTCAAACTGGTGGAGGCAATATTATGGTTTGGGGGATGTTTTCTTGGCATTGTATGGGTCCTTTGATTCATGTGGAATGTGTCTGAATGCCCAAGGGTAATTAAATGTTATCGCAGATCAAGAACATCCTGTTATGTTAATTGTGTACCCTGCTGGGGATGGATACTTCCAGCAGGACAATGCTCCCTGTCATAAAGCTGGCATTGTCAGCAGATGGTTCGAAGAGCATGACAAGAGACCTTACCTTGCTTATTTCGCCTGCACAATCAACAAATCTCAATCCAATTGAGAATCTGTATGATGAGATCGAACGAGGCATCAGGCAACTGGATCCAGTACCATCAAATCTTAAAGAATTGGAAAGTGCAGTTCATTGGATATGGTCTCAAATTCCTCATACCACCTACCAACATCTCATAAGAGTCCATGCCAAGACGAATCCATGCAGTATTAAGGGCAAAAGGTGGTCCAACATTGTATGGAGAGGGTGGTCATAATAATTTGGCCACTCAGTGTATAGGCGCTGCCGACCACATCGCGTTACTCTGATTGGTTCCATACCTCTGTTATTTGCATACGTACGCCTATACCAGTTTTTTTGGCTTTCCAGTGTACATGGTCTGGCTTCTGTAGCCCACCAGTGCCTAATACTGCAAAAAACCTAAGGAGTAAACAATTACATTCTGAGCATGGAAGTCTGCTGTGAAGAGGGGGCACTCTCTTGGACAAACAAAAGCAAATTTGGTTCCGGCAATCTATGATAAACTTTTGCTAACTTCGTGGTAGATAACGCAAATTCGATGATGGCCCAAGGCACACAACGAGCACGTGGTCCTCCCTAGCACGCCCTAGCACGCTGGATGAAGACCGAGACTCATGGCTGCAACCCAGGTTGAGCTAGCTGGGATAGCGTAAAAATAGTTGGAAGTTAAAAAAAAAAAGGTGCAAACAAGAGAACAAGTATACATTTTAAATACTAAAATAAATTATATTAAACAATACCATTAAATATCTTAATTCAAAAAAGATATTTTAGGCAAGCTGTCAGATTTATGAAACAATAAATTGAAAGGTAAACATGTTTTCATTGTCCTTTGGTGTTTTCTGTTAATCAGTAAATAGGTATCAATTTAACATTTTGAAATATTTCATTCAGAAACATTATTAAAAATGCAAAAATAATATCAAGTTTTCAGGACTTGCTGATAGTTGAGTCTATTATAGCCCACAGGGGTGTGGGTAGCCCTACAATAACTGCACAATTTTATATTTTATTGTGAAATCACTCATTGAGAGGGTAAATTGCATTACTCTTTAAAACTGTATTTCGCACCACACACAACACTGACAATGGCTTCCTGAGGATTGGTCATACAAGATGGTCGGAGGGTAGAAAAGGGGTCACTCTGAGATGTTGCATGGCTACATCCCTTGAAGCATACTCAATTGCCCTGTGTCCTGACAATGGGGGAACTACACTGGCATTTTTCTGGCCCTAAAAATTAACATCCCACAGAGTTACCCTTTGAGAGCATTAAAGTGGGGTAGTCACTTAGACTTTGCAGCAGGTGCTCTCCATCTGCACCTTCTAGGGCAAGGACCAACCTATTCAGGACATAGTAAGTGAAGACCAGTGCATGTTTCGGTGGGGTAGCAGGATGAACGGATGCGAGGGGAACAAGCAGCATGCATCAAAATTATATGTGTTATTCTGATAAAGTTCGAAAACTTTAAATTCTTATTTCCATACACATAGCAATAAAATGTCTTGATTTACCAATATATTTTGAAGTTACTGCATTCTTTGCTAAAACATGTTTTATATAGAATTACAAAACTTGTACTTTAAAAATAATGGAAAAAATTATGCTCACATTTACTAGTCACAACTTAGATGATATGATTATATACTGCTTAAAAATCACTATTAATAATTCACATTGTTTTGAGATCCATGGTTCGCTCAGTGGTTAGTTGTTAGTCTACCGCTGCTGGGGTCCTTGGTTTAACCCCAGACTCTGATGAACAGGAATTTTCTTTTGACAGGGACTCTCATATGGGGAGTGTTTCAGATGCTGCTGTGATGTGAGTGTTTTTTTAGGGCCACTCCTAATTCCTCCCCCTTTTCATTCTGCCACTGTTTCATTCCCATCTCATCTCTCACTACCTACATTTTTCAAACAGGCTAGAGCACCAGGTATGTCCACTGAGTATGGCAGCCAGCTCCAATTCACATAGGTCTCTTCTAATATAAGCTAACCCTGCCTGAAGGCAGGGACAATGTGTGGCTTTACATTTAATGTCTTTGGTTCTGGAATATTTAATGGGTGAAAGACTTACCACAAACACACAGCTTTGAAACTTTACTTTGCAAATTTGCAAATTAATTAAAATTTATTTTAAGGAACAGCACCATATTTTTAAATGAACAAATTTAGCTTAACATATCAAGTTTCATCCACATAAACTGTAGTACTGAAAATGCCACTGAGAATACTCCCTGCCAATAAACCTGTAAACGTGGCTCACCTTAAAACATAAATTACAGTTGCAATTGCTAAAGTTACATCAAATATGCTATATCATGAGTGACAAATTTATAATGGAGATGGGACCTCTGTCACACAACAAATGAAAGTCACACTGAAACACTAAAAATGAATTGGCATAACGCTTACAGTATCTGAGTGCATATCTGTGTTCTGAAATTATATGTTTCTTCTATCAGTTCACCAATAACCTGCTATAGAATTACAAAGCAACTTAAAAAAATTATGTGTAATTTTGTTATATGATTTAGCAATACTATGTAAAATTTCATTACTGACAGTACATTTGTGTGATTAATCAGATATTAGTTGGATGAGGGATGTTGGGTGGGAAAAAAGAAGGTGGGGTGGCATGGAGGCTTTTTGTCCCTCCCACAATCTCACTAAGGAAGGCCAAAATTTTCATGTGGTATAGTTAGGTTTTCATACTTTATGTATATTTAATAAAGTTTAAGGTCACTAAAAAATATTAAATTGTATTTTTGTATTGGTGTAAGTTTCTGAGATAAAATGTGTTGATATACAGCAGCATAGACAGCAGCATGTGATTATAAACAATGATATAACTGATTCAAAAACTACATTTTAGGGAGGAATGCTTTATCCAGCACCAGGGACATCAAATTCTCAACATGATCTTGCTCCCTTCTAACCTAACTGAAAAAGATTCTGATGACCCTGGTTGGATGCCTTACAGGATCTGAATTGAAGCCTAAATAATAATGTGCTACAATCTTCTACAGCTGTAAACTAGTTCAGACATGAGTTTATTGCAAAAGAATGTAACAGCTTCAAAAAACACTGATGGGATGTACTGGAAATAAAATTCATTCAACAGAAAAAAAAATGTACCTATCTTTGCAGTATATATAATTTAATACATTAAAATGAAAATCAACAACTTTTTTCACAATCAATACATAACAGTGGCATATTTCATACAAACATGACACAAAACTACCACACACTATTTGTAATTGCTTTGCAAAACTGCAATAAAATAATTTTAACCAACTGTACTATACCTGTTTTACACAGTAATAAACTGTTCAAAATAATATTACTGGCTTATTAAAACTCTACAATGACTATATGAAAATAAATAGGTAATCAGATTGTCACATTTTTCTTTCTTATTTCATACATAAGATACTATATACTTCTTTTATGAATAATATTATTAATTTCTCAAGTAAAGAAACTAATAGTCAACAACCACATATTCACAATGCTAGAGTAAATAATCACACCTTTACACAGAGTCAACAACAATATTCACAAATTAATAATGTACAAAACTGGATCACGGATGGATTTTAGTCTTCTTACTCAAACTAATGTGATGAAATATAAGGACACCATCACATTTTTTTTATAAACAGGTTTATGAAAACAATTAGCTTACAGTTTTTATCCAAATATTTTTCACCTATTTTACAAAAACATGGACTCTAAACTGGAGACCATTAGTAAAGGTTTTACTCTCTCACAACACATGAGGTAGAATGTAAATAAAAATTACAGAGTATTTCATTACAATGCAAAAAAATCAAATATAGTATGAACGTATCCTTCTACTGTTCAAGTTTACCTTGTATGGTTTGAAAGATTGGACAATGTATGAACATTAATCATGTAGTTTAACAGTAGAGAAGTGTTGGTTAGAAATATTAATGGCAGCATGGAATACAATTCTGAGATTTTTAATATTTAGTAATATTATACTAACTTTCAGGGATTAACTTATAAAGTGATTCTTGCTGTTGTTGACTCTTCCTGATCAATGGCTCAAGATATGCAGAGGGAACCCAACCTTCATCAAGTGATCCTGAAAACAAGCAAATTACTCATTAGAAATATCACATACCAACCGTGATACCAGTTTCCAATAAGAGCTACTTTATTAAAAAAATTTATGTTGCAAATTTAACTGTGTTGCTGCTTAAATTGCTTTTGTGGCCTGGAATTTATTTTTGAAAAGTATTTTTTAGTGTCACAAACACTTACTTCCAATAGTGTTTCTTGCAAACTCTTAACATTATTTACTTAATTACAGCATTGAGTAAACATATCTATTATTTTTTTCCTACAGTCAATGTACTTGGGTCTGCTTTACATCTTCAACAGACCAAATATTAACATAAAAGTTCAAGTTATAAGACAGTATGTCATTCCTACACACACACAAAATCTGTTTTAGCTAGGAAACTAATTCAATGTACGCACAGTAATGTAAGTAATGTGATTGACACTAGTGTAAGCAAACTAAAACAATATATGGATAGTATTTAACTTACATGTTACCAGCTACTTTTTCCATAAATAGCCATATCAAAAGTCTTTCTCAGTACAGTTTTGCAATCAAATCGCTGTATAGTAAAAACATACTTACTTAGCACTTTAACATACCACCAGCCTGCACAACCGACCTTGAATAGTTCTACAAAATCACCTTCCTTCATGGACACTTCTTCTAGTTCCATGGCACAATAATCTGCCAGAGCAACATAGCGACCTCCCTGCAAGAGCATTTAGCAAGATTAGTAGATTATATAAAATGAAATATGTATGAAGATATATACAGAGCTATAATATGCAATGTAAATAACATAATTCTCAAAATCAATAACACTTTACAATGCTTTTCATACAGCAACAAAAAGTCAAAATATAATTTAAATCTTAACAACCATGAAATTTGTCTTCTTATTAAAATAACAACCATAAATTCTCAGCTTAACACAACACCATAAACTCTTAAAAATGTTGACTTGTATCAAAGATTTCAGACAAGTACGAAGAAGATAAGACAGCAAATGGACCTGCAGTTTTTAGCCCAAAACACAATATTCTCTGAAATGCCAGCAACTTGGCAAACTATGCAGAGTAAAGTTCCCATGGCACACTATAGTGTAATTGTCATACGTGGCCAAAATTTTCACTTTTCCCTTCCCTTACTTGCTCTGGTCACCAGTTAGTACATCTCTTACAATCATTAATTTTTTTCAATTGATTTCCTGAGATAATAAGTTAAAGCACTTTGCAGCATCCAGTATTAGCTCTTTCTGACTGCCTGACAATACAAGGAGTTGGTTGCATGTTTTCATGCAATTAGACTGGGTGATTAGCATAGGAGCTTGTTTGGGTGTCTGCCTGCAAGGTTTTCAAACCCAATTGATTACATTTTTCCTCTTGTTGCTTAATCCTTTGGAATATGTGTGAGAATTTTAACCCACACATGGTTAAATTCAAACAAAGATTTGGCTAACAACCTATGATATGTAAAAAGAATGCCCCCTAATCAGGAAATCCAGTGGCTTGTTAAGTACAGTACAGACAACACACATTTCAGACAAAAACAAGTGGCACACAGCCAAAGGATCAAAAGGATGCTACCCCATATTTGCACCTCATGGTGGTAAACATGCACCTGTGTCCCTTCGTTTTGTCTTGAAACCACCTGTACTACCACTGAAACAGAAAGAGCACTAAAGGTCTTGGGAGTTTGGTAGCTATGAGAATCACTCAACTTCAGCTACTTTCAGCATACATATCCACGAAGCTCACTTTAATGTTCCTGCTTTCAGTAATATTCTTCGGCCTAAGGGAAACTCTGATATACACCAGCTAGACTAAGCCACTCCTTATGAGCCAACTGTCGAAGGCCACCAGTGGGAGCTAGAAGTCGCACATCACTACGACAATAATAAATACATGGCCCTCTCAGGGTTGAGTTGAGTTGAGTTGAGAGATTTGGGTGCCTCTTAACAACGAGGTCTTGAGAGCCAATGAGGGTGAAATGAGGTGAGAATAGAGCAGTGCCAGAATACAAGGGCAGGGGAAACAGGAGTTCCCAGAGAAAACCCGCTGACCAACGGCATCGTCCGGCACAATTCCCACTTGTGAAAATCTGGAGTGACACGGCCGGGGATTGAACCCAGTTCGCCTTGGTGGGAGGCAAGTAGTCTAACCACTCAGCCACCGCAGCCTCACCTCTCAGGGGGTTTGAAGAATCTTAGTACTTGCAGCTGGGAGATTCAGGTCCCTATACTGGATCTTGAGTTGTCCCCCCGATTGGTTGGTTCCTGCTGAACTGAGGAGGAGGCTTGATATCTGTGTGTCAGAGGCCACCCTCACTGTCAGACATGTTGGGTAGAGCGAACCACTGCAGACAGTCCAGTGTTCAAGATGGTATGAAAGATAACTTAAGAGATTCTGGAACAGATGCTGGAACACGTATTTGTCTAAGTCTCTTAATTCCCCCAGTTGGGTGACTCAGGGATTGTGAGTGCCAGTTCTTTCCCTACAAGTACTAACTACAATACATAATTAAATTTAAAGTAAGTGAATTACATTCCTAATAACCATACGGTAAACTTTGCACCTGCATTGTAAGCTATTATAAAAAAAATTTTTATTTATTGAAATTAAATTAAAATATATTTTATCACGTATAATAAAAATAGCATATTATAAAAGCTTCTCATTGTTCTTTTGTGAAACTGGAGAGCTATATTATTTGGAGTTATATATGAATGCAAAAATTATAGTAAAATTAGATAATCTTCTTTATCTTTCGCTACATGTATTCTGCTGGCCATTAGAGGCAATGATTCCTTAAAAATCACAAAGCAATAAAAAATTTTAAATGTCACCATTTTAAAAATAAATATTAAGCATGGTTGAAAAGTTTTGGTGCCCTTACCAAGTACCATAAGTGTACCGAGTTTGGTAGAAAATGGTGAATTAGTTCAAAAGTTTTTGGTGATTGAATTTATGCTAATGACAAAAAGAGTTTGAAAGACAGCCATAGGCAGAACTCATGTATCACGAGTGTAATAGAACAACTGACGGCTATGCCATGCCAACAAGGGATTTGTAAAGTGGACTAAACAACACAAACTAAAAAAATTTGCATTCCACTGATCAATGCTCATGATACTGCTGTGATTGGTACAAACATCCCGACTGCAACCAAATGTTCTCTGACTCTGATACACATTTGTAGTTAACATGTCCATCTATAGATTAAGGGCTACCAGAATCATAACCCATGACGAAAAGGCCAAGTGCCACACCTAATTCTGCAATCACGCTTTGACAGTTGCCAACTGCAGTACAGCACATTTACTCGGAACAAGGATGTGGTCAGCTAGAAGAGCAAAAGGTGGAGAAACTGAGATGTAGTGAACCTGCCCAAAGAGTGCATGAACCATCACTGTGTCGATGCCTCTAATGGCTGTCTATCTGGAATTCACACTGATGCGTTCTGATGCATGTAATATGTACTATATGGTCAATTTTTTTTCTTTCAAAGTTTTAGAACAGATCATTCACAGACACATAAGTTTTTATGTTAAATAAAATGTCTAGTTGTCAACATGGTATTTTTAATGATAAAACTAATGTCACTAATAATTATTCATCATACCTAAGTAGAAGTCTTTAAGTTTGGTAGTGAATATACGTATAAAAATTAAGTATGTCAAGTTACCATTCTCAGTACCATTGGTCTGCAGGTATGACCCCAACTGCTTCCAACTGAATGATGAAACTATTATTAAAACATGTCATAGTGCAAAAATTCAGTAAAAACTGAATACCATATTGATTAGTGTAATCTGAAAGGTATCTGTTTCATTGTTCTTAGAAAATGCATTAATTTTACTGGGTAGTTTGATACAGAACTTGTAATAAATTTTTATTAGCCTTTTTGTTTATAAGACCTCTGCAGGCATTATTTATGCTCTGCACCTCTGTGGTTTAGGCAAGTGTGTACAAGATTATTTTGTTTGGGATCCAACAGGCTTCACGTAACAAAAATAATTTTCTATACCATTGTATACTTCATTCTGAAGTTGTGTCTCACTACTATCAAGTCAAGGCAGCTACTTACTGATCTCTATCTCTAAGAAACCACAAAGGTTCATATAACTACTGACCTCCAGGGCTCAGCTAAGGCTTCAAGGGATCCACTCAACAGAATTACAGTCACTTTTCCTATGCATTAAAGAACACTGAGCAACTGTTGGAAAAACTAAGGAACTCCTGGGCTACTGCTGGCCAACCCCTCTATAGATAACATTCAACTTATAGACACAATATAATATTCCAGTTCTCTAATTTAGAAATCTGTGTGAAGTGTACAATCATTCAGATAAAAAATAAATCTTACAATCTTATAATAGCAGTAACAAGACCTTGACATCTATATACGTATATGCAAATCAGTTTTCTTGATATAGTTCTCAACACTGCAAAGAGAGAGGTACAGTTAATTTGAGTTTATAGATTTGGAATGTGCTTAACAATGATGACTTTATCACTCATGGGCAGAAGTTAGACACAGCTAGAGAAACAATGTAATGCTAGTATGGGGACAGCAGAAGTACCTAAGAAATTACATTGACCAATGGCAACATCCTCCATGTTTTCTACATGTAAATATTATGTGTGGTCCTGTCTGTAATTGAATATGAATCACTTTGATGAAAATACCAATGCATTAGCCATGCAACCACTTTGGACCACAGAGAAAACATTTATTATAATATAGATTAGAAATTTTGCTAATTCTGCATAATTTTCCAGACAAATTTGCTGACACCTTTAAATCAGTTTATATAAATGATAATTCAGATGTCAAAATCAATAAACCACTGCATTCAATTTCAATTCCCCTTTTAGGCACTACACAAGTACTTGTACTATGGATAATAAAAAAATTTTTTTTCAGCTGGTGTCGATAATATTCTCAACTTTATTATCAAAGCATGTTCTATTACAGTCAACTTCCATTTTACCAGGGATGGCTTAATCATGTTGCAGCTTAACTGTGAAGCCACCAGTTTAACGTCAAATATTGAACAGCTGCCACCAATCACGTGCCGCTGCTATTAATAACCCACGCGCGAGCTCTGTTAATGCTAGCTCAAAACCAACTTCTTTCCTGACAGCAGTCGAGTAAAGCGGTACTGTTTTCTTTTATTTAAAGTGTTTGGGTATTATATTTATACACGTTTATAACAGTGAATACATCTAAAACTTGGAAGTATTAGAAATTGGAGAAATTGTCAGACCGCACATTTTCATTCAAAATAATCAAGTATTTTGTGATTAAGAGCGGCATCTGCACATCAAAAAGGTGAGATCAGGTAGTTTACAATAGTTCGCACTTGCAATAAGGCTATTTATAAATTAACCATGGTACCAAGTGGGCTGGATGACAATATATCACATTAACATAAATATTATTTGCAGCAAAAATTATTCCATTTCAAAATGAAGCATGGTTTTAATATAATAAATAAGTAAATAATATTTATTCTTGCTATGTTTCTGAAGTGGGAGGGGGGACACAAAAAACAAAATGGCAAGCCGGCCTACGAAAGGCTCTGTGATTGCAGGCCGAATCCAAATTATTAGAAAGCAGAATCACTTCACACGGAAATATGTTAGTCAAAATATTTATAGAGCTTGCGAAAAATGTAAAACTTGGGGAATTAATTAGTATATTTGCATTTTACACATACAAAACTAGTCATTTAATGGGGGCACATGGCATCCGAAGTAAGCCGCAAGTGCTGGCCACCAGATGGCAACATAGTATTTTTCATCTCATATGGGCTCAAAACGACTCAGGTTTGAAATATATTGGGTAAAATTAATGTACAAATATTTGAAAAATACTCTGTGACAGATGTGCGGCCTCTTCAATTAATATGAAGCATGTATGTGGTGACGTTAGAAGTGGCGACATTAGCAGTAGCAACAGCCTATGAAGAAGAGACAAACGAAGCTAAACTATATCACATGGTTTAAGTTCCATTTCTTTTAAACACTTACACACTATTCTAGAACGAAGTTGATTTGTAACAATATAAAATAAAATACATAAACATTATATCAACGAACTCCCTGCCTGCATATTTCTCAAACGTCTGTCGTGCAAATACATGCTGTCAGAATAGCGAACTTTAAATTCTCTTACAATCATCCACGCATCAGCTGATACAGGATTTTGTGTGTGGGATGATGTTTATTTTATTTTATGACATGTTGCCACAGGCTGGCTGTCAAAAAATGGATTTCTTATGTGACTATACTATCTGTTTACATAACCTGTGTGTACAGTATGTAAAGTAAACTTTCTTTCCTATTGCTTTAACTGTAAATGTCATTTATCCATGAACCCATAGCCAGTTATTATCCAGGAAAATTGGGAGTTTACTGTCTTTTAGTTCCCATTTTAACACACATTTTTTCAGAATGCAAGAGAAGGAAACTTTTCCCCCAGTTTTTTTGGAACTGTCATTTCAATTTATAAAAAAAAAGTCAATAATTGACAATTATAGTGACTTTTCTCTTCCATTTTCCTTCTCAAAAGTATTTGAAAAAGTTTTACTCAGTCATCATCATTTTTTCTCTAAAAGTAGGCTATTTGAGTTTCAACATCGATTTGTGCTAAATTGTACAACTACTACCAAATTAGAAGTGTTTGTCAATAACATTTATAAAGAAGTTATTTTTAGAGGCCAAGTAAATGCCATATATTTTGATCTCTCCAAGGCATTCAACATAGCAAATCAAAAGATATTACTCCAAAGGTTGAAGATTTAGGCCTTCCTCATAATTACCCTAGGTTAATCAAAAGCTATCTAATAAATTTTTAATGTTAAAATACTGGTCAAATTCTCTTAGAGCTTCCTCATAGCTTCAAGGAGTTCCCCACAGAGGTTCCTTCTCACTTCCTTCTCCCCTTTGTTATTTATTATTTTTATACATGATATGACCATAGTAATTTATAATTCACAGAAAACTATTTTGCTGGTGATCTCAATATTAGCTGTAAAACCAGTTCCCCAGTTAATTGTTATTTACTATAAGATGATTTAACAGGAATTGGTACCTGTTTAAAAATAAAATTACTTTAAATTTCAATAAAACACAGTTTATTGCATTTACTAGGAAAACAACACAAATAAACCAAAATTATGTCTTAAAAGGCAAAACACTGCCAAAGAGCCACTGTACAACAAACTTAGGTATTCTATTAGATTCTAAATTGTTATTTCATCATCATGTTCACTTTTTAAAAACATCTAGTGCCAAAATTATAGGTTTAATTAAATTCATCACTTTTGCTGCCACTAAACCCCATTATACATTATGCCTATATTACTCTTTAGTGCACTCTAAATTAGAATACAATTCTATAAGATATTTAAAAAAGATTCATCCAATTTCAAAAGATTATATCTATAAACTAAGGAACATAATATGCGGTAACGAGTGAAATACATGTCTGACAATAAAATTTTGTTTACAATTATCACAAATGCTCAATATGCCCCCCTGCAGACACACGGCACTCATGAACAAAATAGTCAAACTCGTCTCACATATTAACAAGCATGTCTGGTGTTACTGCAGCCACTGCTGTTGTTATGCGGTTTCGAAGTTCATCCCTCATAGTAGGAAGGGGCAGCACATAAACTGAATCCTTTACAAACCCCCACAAGAAAAAATCACAGACAGTAAGTTCAGGCAACCTTGGTGGCCAGTGATGTAATGCCAAATCAGCAGGTCCCTGATGGCAAATCCATCAGTGTAGAAGCTTGTTGTTCAGGAATGGTCAAACTTGCAAGTGCAGTGGTGCTCCATCCTGCTGGATATATGTATATACATGGAAAATTTAATTAGTGGAATCTGCCTGTAACTGCAGGGAAAAAGCCAGTTCTGAAACATTTGCAGGTATTAGATTCCCATGAAAGTGTTGTCAGGAAAAAAGAACGGACCATAAACCTCTTCTTGGGAAAATGTGCAGAACACATTCACTTAAGGAGTGTATCTCTCATGCTCGACTACAGTATATGGCTACTATGATCCTCATATCCATGCATTGTGGTGGTTCATCATACCTCTGAGATGAAATGTGGTCTCATCATTGAAAACTAAGCATGAAAGAAAAATGTCATCTTTCATTTCCTTTCTGAGAATGAATGCACAATATATCATACATAGTTATCACCTCGGCGTAGCGTGTGTATGAGTTCAATCTTGTATGATTGAAATAACAAATGCTGTTGCAAAAATGCCAGACGGTTGTAAGGGGAAAGACTAGCTCTCGGCTGGCATGACACATAGACTTTTGTGGAATTCTTACAAAACTCCTCTGAATGAACTCAAAGTCTTTGTCGGAAACATGGGAGTGACCTGTTGATTTCCCCTTACACGAACAACCTGTTTGTTGAAACTGCTCGTGCCAATGTCAAATGCTCTGAGTAGCCCTA
The DNA here is from genome assembly GCA_002778355.1 of Clitarchus hookeri. Classification (NCBI taxonomy): domain Eukaryota; kingdom Metazoa; phylum Arthropoda; class Insecta; order Phasmatodea; family Phasmatidae; genus Clitarchus; species Clitarchus hookeri. The sequence continues at coordinate 258,351 of NQII01000211.1, forward strand.
ATCTCAACAAAATTTACGCAGCACAGTTGTCACAGACTTGCAATTGTTGAACTGGAGAATGCAAAATGCCTTCTGTTTTGGGGTCGTTATTTTGATGCATACTGAAGGGAGCTAGTCTGCTGGCTACTCACCAGAGAGGCACCTAGTGGCAACCAAGTGAAACATTTCAATCCTCTCTTAGCAGTGAACAGACATGCTCGCTGGTGTGTGGGACCCTGGCATGGCTCAACTGAGCACTGAGTCGGGACCCAAGTGATTTAGAGCCCATTGGACAGGAAGATATTGAGAATTTGTTATACTTATTTGTAAAAATTTACTGCCAGAAATGTAATTCACTCTTTACTGCATATTTTTCTGTTCCTTAGTTTAAAAGCGCCTTTTGAAATTGGACAAATATTTTTGAAAGATCCTAGGTTATCTGGAATTGTCTTATATCTACAGATATAGGCAAACTAGAAAAAAATATCATCTTCAGATACATCTAGACAAATTTAAGACTATTCTGAATGTTAGTTCTTTACAAGATAGAGAAACACAATTCTTGCTATGATCACAAAATTTTAGTGCATTCACTTTAGTAAACAGAGACACTACACAACATAGCTCTAAAAATTCCAGCATTCGGTACCCAACCAAAAGGCTTCTTGTACCCCTTTATCCAAAGATAATTATACAATTTATAGATTAGTTATCAACTATAATAAGCATTCTCATATTTTTTACTTTCATTAAGCTAATTTCAAATGCTTTCTTTTTTTTTAACATTTTTACATTACAGTTTGTGTTAATACCCTTACAATAGTTTTTTTGTAATTGTTCAATCTTGTTTTTACTGCGAAAGTGTTTGTACTTTAAGTACTTAGATTTCATTTTTATTACTTAAATGCCATATAGCATTTGTGTTTTGGATGGTGATGGAGGAATGAAAGGTCGGGCAGGTTATATGGCCCTGAGATAGGTCCTGCAGAGCTTAACCAAAAAGTCCACCAGTAAGAGTGGGAATCATGCCAGACAATGCCACTGGTTGACAGGTTTTATCAGGGATCTCCCGTTTCACCCACCCTTGCATTCTGACACTGCTCCATACTCACCGTGTTTCACCCTCATCGGCTTTCAAGACCTTGAAGTTAAGAGCAACCCAAATCTCTCCATTCCACTCCACCAGTGAGGCTGTGAAGGGAAGCAACCTTGGGGAGTCATCTCTAAACCAGACTCTGCAGTTTTTAATCTCAAAGTTTTGCCTATATTATAATTTATTTATACTTCCTACATTTCTAGTTCTTATGTTGACACATTTGTGTATTGTGAATACGTATATTTATGGTATGCACATTTTGAAATTAGTGTACCTTTACTAAGGGCTTGAGCTATTCGAGCATACTTTAAAAATTACAATTAATAAATAATTGTTGATATTGTAAAAATGTAACTAATATTTTTAATTTCAGTAAACAATTTTCTTCATCTTTTTACTTTGTACCACAACAGATTTAAAAATGATTATTTTATTCAGGGTGCCCTCACTATGTGTGGGAACTCACAGCAACTTGAAATATGCAAGTACATTTGATAAATAAATGTTGTATAGTGTACACAAATGGAGCAAAAAAAACCCTTCAAGTTAAGAGATTAAATATGTTTACAGCATCTATATTAGACAAGTATGGGGGAAAGAAGAACATTTTGAAATGAGAGTTATAAAATCACAATTACAGTATACTCCCAATTAATCGTGTTAATTTGGCCCCAGAAATACACAGATCAACCAATTTATATTTTAAAAAGGATTAAGCAAACTTATGAATTTTTTTTGTAAAAAGTGGTTTTTGGCTAAAGTTCCAACCACCTTAGTTTCCTTCATAATAATTGACCACATCAACCATGATATTAGCATCCACAATTATAGTCATAAATATACACTGGAGAGCAAAAAAACTGGTATAGGCGTGCGTACGCAAATAAGAGAGGTATGGAACCAATCAGAGTAACGCGATGCGGTCGGCAGCGCCTATATAAGACAAGCGTTTGGAAAAGTTGCTAGATTGGGTACTGCTGCTACAATGGCAGGTTATCAAGATTTAAGTGAGTTTGAATATGGTGTTATAGTCGGCGCACGAGAGATGAGACATATAATTTCCGAGGTAGCGATAAAATTTGGATTTTCGCGTACGACCATTTCCCGACCAATTCGGTAAAACATCACATCTTTGACATCGCTGCTGCCGGAAAAAAATTGTGAATGAACGGGACAAACGATGACTGACGAGAATCATTAAACGTGGCATACGTGCAACCCTTTCTCAGATTGGCACAGATTTCAATACTGGGGCATCAACAAGTGCCAGCGTGCGAACTATTCAACGGACCATCATTGATATGGGCTTTCGGTGCCGAATGCCCACTTGTGTACCGTTGTTGATTGCTCGACATAAAGCTTTACGCCTTGCCTGGACCTGCCAACACCGCCATTGGACTATTAATGACTGGAAACACGTTGCCTGGTCTGACGAGTCTCGTTTCCAATTGTATTGGGCGGATGGACGTGTATGGGTATGGAGACATCCTCATGAATCCATGGACCCTACATGTCAACAGGGGACTGTTCAAGCTGGTGGAGGCTCTGTCATGGTATGGGGCATGTGCAGTTGGCGTGAAATGGGACTCCTGATATGTCTAGATACGACTCTGACAGGTGACATAAACGTAAGCATCTTGTGGGATCACCTGCACCCATTCATGTCCATTATGTATTCAGACGGATGTGGACAGTTCCAGCAGAACAATGCGACACCCCACACGTTGAGAGTTGCTACAGAGTGGCTCCAGGAACACTCTTCTGATTATAGAAACTTCCATTGGCCACCTAAATTACCAGACATGAACATTATTGGGCATATCTGGGATGCCCTGCAACGTGCTGTTCAGAAGAGATCTCCATTGCCTCGCACTCCTATGAATTTGTGGACTGCTCTGCAGGATTCATGGTGTGAATTGCCCCCTGCATACCTTCAGACATTAGTCGAGTCCATGCCACGTCATCTTGTGGCACTTCTGCGCGCTCGCGGGGGCCCTACACGATATTAGGCAGGTGTACCAGTTTTTTGTCATTTCAGTGTATTTTTTGCATGAAAAAACATGAACAAATACATATTAATATTACCCGCACCACTATCTGCATGACTCGCACTTTCAAAATTAGTCTTTTTTTTTTAAATCATGCACAGTTAGGATACGGATCCGGTAGTCAAAAGTAAGTTTCGCTGCAGTCTCGCTGTGTTCAAGTTTTTCTACAACTTCTAACTTTGGTGCAATTGCAATAACTGTTCTTTTATGTTTAGTAGCCATTTCATACAAACTACACAACACCACTTCCGTGTGTGCAAGTAGGTGCGCACTAATTGTTTATGTTATGTTCAGTTACTACGTCGCAAGCAATCAATAATTTACCATTAGACGAGGTGCTGGTAGTCTGGAATGTGAACAGCCCCAAGAAACAGTGTTGCAATATAGCTCATTTATATACTTTGAACAAACTTCAAAAGACCATGAAAAATATGAATTCCAAAAATATATATTTTTAAGCTGTATAGGTACGCCAAAAAACGTTTAATAGAAGCCCGATTAATCGGGAGTGTATTGTTATGCTAACGTTTTCCAAAATTTTTTTTATGTACAGTAAAAATAATAATTTATCAAATTTAGGAAATATTTTTCACTAACAAAAGGAATTGTAATGGTGTGAGTTAGCTGCTCTGTCTACCATGTGAACTCATGCCAAGTAGAGAAAGGGTTGAATAAGGTGCATTCATTAACTTTCCTAATTTCCTAACATTAAAACCTATGACCAAGCAGGGTTCCAGTATACAGAATGTGGCACAACACACTCCCTAATTTGAAGGTATAAAAAAAAATGGTATAAAGTAAAGAAAATTTATTCTGGCCATGCACAACTATATAATTGGAAGTTACAGTTTAAATGGTTTTGAAAAGTAAATCTGTCATGTGGTGTCCCTTGCTGTCAATGCATTGCTGAAGGTGAGTTTGGAAGGATGCTATCACTATTGCCAACATTTCTGGAAGAATAAGGGCAATTAATTTACGTATTGCATTCCGAAAGGCTGGCTGAGTCTTTGGTTGATGTTTGTAAACTTCTGCCTTGAGATACCACTAGAGGGAAAAATTGCAGGGGGCGAGATCTGGTGATCTCGCTTGCCAGAAGATGTCACCATGGAAAGAAATAAAGTGGCCTGTAACAGCTGTCTCAGCACTCCGAGCGATCGTCTTGCCATATAGGCAATGGGCCTGTCTTTTTGAAATTCAACATTTTGAATTTGCAACTCATTGAGTCTTGGTTTCATGAAATTCTGAATCATTGCAACATATCAATCCAAGGTGACGATAACAGTGACAACTTCCTCTTCAGAAAAGTAGGGGCCAATGATTCCAACACTTCCCACTATGCAACAAACAGTAACATGATCGCAGTATATAGGTTTTCATGAAGTTCCCAAGAGTTCTGCTCACTCCAGTAATGAAATTTTTATCATTTACTCAACTGGATAAGTGTAAATGCGCTTCGTCACTGAATAAAATAACAGCATCACGTGGAATGTTTTGAAGGATGTTTTCACAGATTTCCATATGACATTGCCAATCTCGTCCAAACAGTTCTTCAACAACAACCATCTTGTACGGATGAAATTGCAAATCTTGATGCAAAATCAACCACACACTTTAATCAGACAATCAAAGAGCTGCTGCATGTTTGCGAGCTGATCACTTTGGATACCACAGAAATGAATGTCTAACTGTTTCAATATTTTCTGGAGTTTAAACACTATATGGTCTTCCTCCTTCTCTGTTCAACACAGAACTTACCCTGAAATTTGATACCCACACCTTAATGCTTTATTGATATGTAACCAAAGTAGGAGGGGTAAGCTGGAAGCACGCACGAAATGCATGTTGAGCAGCGACAAAAATATTTCAGTTTAAGAGGAACGTTTCGACAGCGAACGCCCATTTTTCACCTGTCCATGGCATCTTATGGACTTAACAATTTGCAGCTAACCAAACATCTCCCACTCCAGCATCCATTTGCATTCCACAGGGCTGGCAGAGGTACTGGTTTGAATGGACGCTGAGTGAGGGATATTTGGATTGCTGTCTACTATTTAGCCCATAAAATGCCTCAGGCAAGCATTCGCTGTCCAATTTAACCGCCCGTATTTCTCTGGAAATGCTGGCGAGAGTGATGGCATCCTTCCGAACTCGCCTTCAGCAGTGCATTGACAGTGAGGGACACCACTAGACAGATTTACTTTTCAAAACTATTTTTAATGTAATTTCCAAGTATGTAGTTTTACACAACCACATTAAAATTGATTTACTTTGTACCATTTTATTTTAATCAGACCTTCACATTATGGAGTATGTTTTGCACATTCTGTATTTTTATAACTTCCTGGATATTTCATGTATACCCTATGCACACTAAAAGCTGTCTAAAATGTTCCACTTGGATGCTGGTCCATAAAATTCCTAAATGGCACTTCATAATTGCTCGAGTGCTACAATGCATTCATATAGCATACATCTCTCTTCAACTCATACCCCAAGAAGGTCTATTCAGTTGATACCATAGAATTGTATATTTCAGTACGGCTAATAGTTTTCAGAATGTTTCAGGAACAATTTTTAGAATTTGAAAATAGTCATCAGGATGTTCCACTAACTATTTTTAGAATTTTCTTTGTTGCACTGAGCATTATATTGCTCAGAATGCCGATAAGGATAAGCATAAACTGCAGCTATAAAAGGATGTATAAGCTGTTTATTGTTCATTTAGCACAGGTATATTTTAACAGACATACTAAGTGGCATGCACCTCGTAAAGTTGTTAAAGATGGAAGGAAAGTATTTCCTTGTCTTAACATTGAAATAAAAGTGTTTGGTAGACATTTGAGAATACTGAAATTATTTTTTCTTTTGCTTTCTGTTTTTGCAATGCATATTAGTAAAAGAATTAATAATTTGTAAAATATTTACTTTTGTAATAATTTCAGTTTCACGTGACTGGGGCACAAATAAAGTGATCAGGCCCATGACAATGGTCATTTTACATAAGGTGGAAGAATATACAATGTATATACAAACAGTTTCTAAGCAGGGCTTTCAAAAGTGCTCTGTTTACCATATATAATTGATGTTAAGATATGAATGTTGTTTTCCTTCTCTTGTTCAAATTTCCCACCAGGCTGCAGCAGTAGATTACAGTTTTGTCACACAACTGTTAGGTGGCACATATGTTGCATCAGACCCCTGCAATATCAGCTGTAATATGGCAGTATTCACTAATCCATGTTCAAACATGGAAGTGCACAGTGACATAAGAGGGAACTGGTTTTGAGGGGAGGTTTCTTCATTGACCTAACTGTATCAGTAAAATAAATGAGGTTTTCATGTCCAGGGTATGTGATGTCAAAACAATCTTAACGATATGATTTTTAAAGAATCATAAAAAGTGTTTTACTTATACGAATATTTGTTATAAAAAAGGAAAATCCTTATATAGTTCTATTTTCAAGGAAAATTTTGGAGCAAATTAAATATAAATGTGATGAGCATGAATGTGCTATAAAGAAGCGATACAAAATATTAAATCCCAACATGTTATCAATCATCCCACTCTAGGAAATAATGGCTTTCAAGCTTTACCATCTTAAACAGGCAGTATGTCCACTCTCTGGTATGAATATTCACAACTTAAAGGATTTGTTTCGAGCAAGGTGCAAAGGAAACCAATATTATACTAAATGTAAATAATATTCACAGCCTACAATGTATTGTTACAATATCTGAAAAGTAAGTGTGCTAAACCAGGTTCGTTAAGGGATGAAGCTATTAATTATGTGATGGCCTACGCACATCAAAAATTTGCCTAAGTTCACCACGCCTTGGATTGCTGTTTCTACATGAGGGTCGTGGACAATGGTTTACCTTTGGTGCGATGGGGCTCGCTCAACTGATAATCTCGTTGCTGTTGCCTGCATGAGTGCTGGATGGCTAATGGCGCGTGGCGCGCTAGTGTGCTGCTTTGAAGCTTCGCCTGCTACCCCTTCCCTCCCCTGCGCATCTCCATAACATGACACCAACCAGCGATGATGTCACCAGGGGGCGTTTCCGCTGTGTGAACTTTGGGAATTGTTCCAGAAGATGATGACAAATATGTATAAAAGACTTGGGTTCTCCCCTGTTTGGGCAAACAGGCGAGGGACTTTATTACGGAAGGAATGGTTGTTCAACCGTTATAAAAGGAGTGGGGGCAAGGGGTTGCTCTGCATCATTATTAAAAGATATGTAATATTCACATTTAATTATTTTGTATAAAAGAATATATATATAAATTGAAAGGTCTTTATGGTGAAATAAAAATCTTGGGATTTTATTAAAACTTTTAAATAGATTTTGTAATCCCATATTGGGAGTTGAATATTTTTTGTACTTCAGAAAAAGGTGAAAATATATTTTTGTAACTATGTTTTCTTTTACTGTGCAAACCCAGACTAAGCTTAATGATACCCTTTGATGACACACTAACGGGGTATCTCTATTAGTTGAAAACCAAACATCTTCCTGAGGAAACAAGAGACTGAGTCCTATTTGCATGTGTTGGCAGAACCGTCACATGTAAATAGAAAAAATGTGCCACTCTGCTTTGTCAGTATGGTCAGTTGAAAGGGGTAATCAATTTAGGAATTTTGAATTCAGTGAAAATGGTTTGGGGTTGTTACAGTGGTAAAGAGAGTGAACCTAGTTTGGGTGCATCAAACTAATTCGTAAAATGACTTCAGGAGCTCTTCGTACTGCCTGGATTCAAACTTTGGGAAAAAAATCCCTGCAGAAAGCGCTTATTGATGCAGGTGTAACCTACAAGCAGGAAGACGGAATTGAAGTATTGCGCCACCTGATGTATGAGCTTGTGAGAAAAGGAGGAGTTGCTGGTCAACATGAGGGTGAGTCCGCTTCAATCAGCATTTTTAAAAATCTCAAATATCTGCCTAATATTCTTAGTGATTGTTATGGACTTGTGGTAATTACTTACTTTACCCGATGTAATGTTGGTGGCATTGCCAGGTCGCCAGTATCAGTAATGGCGGTGTTCGTATAATGTAAACCTTACCATGAACAAGTAATAAAGAAATGTATGCTATCTCCTTTAATAAAACTGTTTGATATGTTCAGTTCCTTCACAGTACACAAAAATGGCGATGAGGATGCGGAAGGAACTGTACGCGTGTTATGTGTGTTAATTGTTTTGCTTCGTTCTCTTCATTCGCGTAGTAACTACACAATGCAATATCGTCCTTCACAAAATACAATTTTCGGGTCCCGAGACCTGGGCTGAACATCTGGAAAGATTTCAGTTCTGGCTAGATTCGAAAGGGCAGCTAACAGATTATCAGAAATGAGGATTTTTTATTGAAATGTTGGACAATTATACCATTTGAGATTTGAAGGACTGGATTACACCGAAGACCCTTCAAGACCACATGTACATCAAGCTCATCAAACATTTTTAACAAGAATGTTGTACCTACGATCAACCCTATGGTCTGCTACAATAAGTTCGTAAACAGAAGGCAACTTCAAGGTGAGATGGCAGCTGTTTACATGTATGAATTAAGGCGGTTGGCATCTTCATGTAACTTTGAGGGCATGACGGCTACAATTGTGTTGTACCAGTTTGTCTGTGGCCGATGCAATGCAGATTTACAAGTGAAATTATTTTCAGAAAAGGAGTTAACTATGATGAAGGCTTTAGAAGTTGTTCAATTAGTTGAATGCTCTGAAGAGAATGTCATTGAGGTTAAAAAATTTGTGCGTGGAAGATGTACACAAATTACATGCTACTGCATCAGGCAGCCGGGTATTTTCGCCTCCTAGTTTTGGTTCCGCATTCAACAAAAAAATTACTTGTTTCAGATGTGCTGAGGTAGGCCATACTGCTGCAAAATGTCCCCTTCCCAGGAACAACTTAAAGTGCCAAAAATGTGGTAAAGTCAGGCATGTTACAAAAGCTTGTAAGCAAAGGGACAAGTCATCATTGCAGTCCACAGAAGCTGATCGTGCAAATTTTGTTGACAATTTCAGAGCTGCAGTTGCCTCATCCGGGGTTCATTCTCCCGCCGTTTCCCACCAAATGTGGATTTGTCATACCTAGGTGCCCATGTCTCATCACTTCACGAAGAAAGTTTATTTCTGTTATCTGATTGGGCTTCGAGTTTGTATACGAAGCCATATTCTGTGTGAGTACAAGTCAACAATGTTCTCATGCAATTTGAAATAGATTCTGGTTGTTCGAGGACACTTATAAACCTGGACACGTGTACTACCAATTTTGCAAACCCCGATCATGGCCCTGTTTTGCATCAAGTACCAGTTGGACTTAGAACATGGGCTTCAAATTCAAAGTCTTTGACCATTATTGTAGAATTCCAAGCTGTTGTAAAATACAAGCACTTTACTTGCAATCTTCCTGTTTTGGTAGTGGATGGTCTTGGACCAAACCTTCTTGGTTGTAACTGGTTTCACGCCTCAGATATTTCCATTCAAGGTGTGTACTTTCTGTCTCCAGACACATCCTAAGCTGGGATGTCTAATGAAGCCTTCTCACACACTATCATGAATCTTCCTGCAGTTTCAGGCCATGGTACGGGCTATTTTATAAGGGACCTCCCCTTCACATAAATATAAACCCTGCTGTTACTCCTGTGTATCAGCGAGCTCGATCGGTTGCATTTGCCCTCACTACTAAGATGGAGGAAGCTATTGAGGCAAATGTGAAGAGAAGGGATATGGATTCCTGTAAACCACGCCGGTCCCTGGGACTCTGCTATTGTCCCAGTATTGAAGCGCAACGGTACTCCCAGACTTTCTGCTGATTACAAAGGCATGGTGAACCGTGCTTTATCTTCAGATACATACAAATCACCAACACTGGATCAGGTGTTGTCAGAGTTGGCAGGTGGTTGCATCTATGGAACCATTAATTTGGAAGAGGCTTACACTCAGATTCCGGTGGATGGAGAGACTTCTCATGTGCTGACAGTGAACACTGTTCAAGGCCTGCACAGTGTTACAAAATTAAATATTTCCTATTAAGATTGCATCTTCTGCATTTTAAAGGATAACTGATGGTTTGTTGGGACCAGTTAAAGATGTTATTGCATACCAAGACAACATATATCTTAAAGGTAGAACAGTAGCAGAATACTGGGCTAGGCTTCTGCAAGTTTTGCATATCCTTGGTGATGCTGGATTCAAGTTTAATTCTGACAAATGCGTGTGGCAAGCTGTATCTATTGAAGTTCTGGGATTTAGGCTTGATGCTGACAAAACTGCTGCAATTACAAATGCTCCCAGTCCATGAACAAAACAGAAACTTCAGTCCTTGTTGGGTTTGATCTTATCTTACGGTAGATTCTTCAAGGATAAGGCTACCATATTAGAGCCCTTACACCACTTGTTAGACTCAAAATCTAAATGGGCTTGGACCACGAAGCACCAGGTGGCACTTCAGACAGTTAAAGATATGTTAACCAGTCACCAAGTATTAGCTCATCCCTGACTTACCCCTGGTTGTTACTGCTGATGCTTCACTGGTGGGGGTTGGTGCAGTGCTGGCACACATCATACTAGGTGCTCAGCCTGGCAAAACAAGAGAGATACCAATTGCATACGCATCTCGAACACTATCTGCCACAGTGCGAGCTTACTCACACTCAGACCAAGAAGGACTTGCTATCATATTTGCAGTTAAAAATTTCACCCCCAACGTGGCCTTTTGTCGGTTTACAATCATTACTGATCACAAACCCTTGCTTGGCATATTTGCTCCCAACAGGCCAACACCACTACATTTATCTCCACGAATGTTGAGGTGTACACTCATTCTGAGTTCTTTTGACTATGAGTTATGTCATAAACCTGGTACAGCAGTTGGTTATGCAGACAGTTTGAGTAGACTGCCTCAACCTACTCCTGGTGAGGATATATTTCCGGAGCCTGCTGGTGTGCACCTCCTTGAGGCTAGAGATCTGCACTTGCTATCACCACAAGATATTGCAAGGGCTACGGACATTGACGTGGTGCTTCAACAAAATAAATCAAGGATGGCCAAGCACAGTACCCACTGAGTTACTTCCGTTTTACTCCAAGAGAGCAGCTTTGTCTATGCATGCCAAATGCATCTTATGGCACGAGTGTGTAGTGATTCCATCAGTATTGCAAGAGACAGTGTTAGACCCAATTCACTCAACACATCAAGGCGAAAACTAAAGTAAGGCCATTGCTCAGAGCATTGTTTGGTGGCCAAACATAGACAGTGATATTACGAATAGAGTGAAACTGTGTCAGGTTGACAAACAGTGGCTAATGCACCCCCAAGGTCAATTGTATGTCCATGGCCTCAGGCTGAGAGCCTGGGAACAAGTGCATCTGGATTATGCAGGACCCTTCCTTGGACACTCTTTGCTCCATGTGATAGATGCATTGTCTAAGTGGCCAATTGTTAAAGTGGTGTCGAGTTTGACAGCTGTAGTCTTCATTACACACATGCGTTACATTCTGGCAGATTTTGGTAAACTCTTGGTGATAGTGACTGACAATGGACGGCAGTTCACGTCAGATCAGTTTAATGACTTCCTTTGCAGTAATGGAATATGTCACCTGTATACCCCGCCCTGTAACCCTTCCTCAAATGGTTTGGCAGAGCGTCTGTGCAAACAGTTAAAAAGTTGATGTTAAAATTCTCTGATCCAGATATCCATGTTCGTGTCACTTGTACTTTATGGGCTATGCACACATGCTCATCCTCGTCTACTGGCAAAACCCCTGCCAAGGCAGTGGGTTAGATGTTTCGCACTCACCTTAATCAGCTGCACCCTGCTCTCGAACCGTCTAAACCCGCATTGGTGTTCTCTCCAAAGCTTAAAGTTGGAGAATTGATCTGGATGATGAAGCACGGCGTGTGTAAGTCTATTTGGCTACCAGGTTTGGTTTGTGGTCACTCCGGTGCTTGAGCTTACAACATCAAGCTTGAAACTGGTGCAATAGTCGAGAACATTTCTGGTCATGACGTGTGTCGCAGATTCGCCCCAGAGCTTGCAGAACATATTCCTGAACCATTTGTTTATGACAAGTCGCAAATGCCTGACAATAAAGTTGAAACTCCAGAATCAACCCAGCTACTTCATGGCACCATTGCTCAACACATACCTTCTTCTCAACTGCCACAGGCTGCCTGTCACGAGAACCCTGCCAATGATGCCTGCGAGTTCAACTTCATATCACCATTCTGTTTCTACGTTGGTGGTTGAGTTACTGCTGCACAGAAACGAGCCCATGACAGGCCGTTGCTGATACCTGCTACACAGGACGGGGGAAGTTCTACAAAGAGGTGTTTGCATCTACCCCTCATCAGGATGGCGACTCTGCATTGATATAGTGTGCTGCCAACTCACCACCAGGGTCTCCATTCAGCGGCTTCCTTGATATTCATCATCCACAGGTGACACTACCCCTTTCAGAGTTTTCATAAAGGCGAGTGTTCTGTCACCAGCGTATTAAATGGCTTCCACGTCCTACCATTACGCAGTCTGGCCGGATCAGCAATTTGAATGATGGTTGACTTGTGCTTAATGACTCAGTGCATCAGTGCAGTGCTTAGACACATGCCAATTTTGTTCTATTTTATTATTTCACTATACAATGGCTAATGAGTTGATTGTCGGTGTTACATTGTCACAATATTGTCTTGTCCTATATGAGTGGGGAGAGGTGTTATGGACTTGTGGTAATTACTTGCTTTACCCAATGTAATGTTGGCGGCATTACCAGGTCACCATTATCAGTAATGGCTGTGTCCTAGGCGGTGTTCGTATAATGTAAACCTTACCATGAATAAGTAATATAGAAATGAATGCTATCTCCTTTAATAAAACTGTTCAATACCTTCAGTTTCTTCATAGTACACAAAAGTGATGGTTTCGAGGTAGTTAGTAGTTTGAATTTTGGCGCTGTAGTAAAATTGCTTGTTCAAATGGCCAAAGCAGTTTCACTTAACATCTATGAAATAGCAGTATTATATGCTGCCCTAATATTTATAGTGCCAGAATCCTTGCAGTGTGTGGTAGGGAAAGCTATCAATGAGTGTATATCCTTTAGCAAATTTTGTCAGGTTATTTTGCAGCAAACCGGTACTCCAGTAGCCATTGCACACGAGTGCATGAAAATTTTAGAAAGAATTCAGCATCCTGGAGAATCAATGCAACATTTTGTAAATGAGACGATTAGGCTCGTAGAAGTCTTGGGTTTGCCATGTGCGGAAGCAAATTTAGTAGAAATTATGTTTTTTAATTTGTTGCCTTAAAACAGTCAATTCTTTACAAATGCCACAAACTCTGCACGAGTTGTTATCAATGGTAATTCAGGTAGAATTAATCACTGGTGATTGTAAGCAGAAGATGGATAAAGTTGTAACACCTAAAAGACAGTGTCAAATTTGTTTTTGGTCAAACCACCCGACAGCAAAAGGTTTTTATAAAACCCAAAAAGAAGAAGAAATTCCGTACAGGTTTAGTTGAAACAGAAATGTCAAATTTGTTTTCGGGTAAATCACACTACGGAAAACTGTTTTTTTATAAAAAGGCAAAAAGTGACGGGAAAGTAGTACCGCCAGGAAACGGAGACCAGTCAGATGTAAAATAAATGTCAGATGGTCAAAAACCGGGGAAAATGGTAATTTGTTACCGATGCTGTAATTCTGGTCACCTTCAATTCAAATGTCCGTTGTGAGGAAAAGCTGCAGGATTAGGTTCAGTTTCAAATACCAATTTGTTTAATAGGAATGGCTTATTGTATATTCCATTACTAATTGGGAATTTAACTATGTCCCTATTGGTAGATTTGCGTGCTTCTGCATCTCTCATAAAACATTAAACTTGTAATAAAATAATGCATGAAGTGCCAGTTGGTACCATACAAATAAAAAGGGGAGAGTCTGTTGTATTTTTCTTAGCAGACAGAGGATTCATTAAATCAAATTATGTAGCAGTGATAAGAATTAAAATTGAAAATGCTGTTTCGTGACGTGATATTGGATACTGATTTTTTGGACAGCATCTATGCATGTGTTGATGTAGCAAGAAAAGTGTTAAAATTTAGTTTTTTCCTGAGACCGTTATTTCTATGCAAATTAAGCCTTCCCGATGTTGAAAAATTCAGTTGATACAACATTCTGAAGAGATAATACAGGCATTAGACCAATTAAAAACAGAATACAGTGATGTGCTTACATAAAAGGTAGGGCATTGTTAAGAGATCCCTGTTGTTTTGAAATTAAAAGATAGTGAGCCTGTAGTCTGCATGTCATACCGTGTGTCTGCGCCCAAAATACAAATATTTAAGCAGTTAATCAATGATTTAATGGAACGGAATTGTGGAGGAATCCACTAGTCTGTTTGCGAGCCCGTCTTTTTTGTTACAGAAAAAAACACCAGGTCAATATCAGCTAATTTGTGAGTATAGAAAGGTAAATAAAAAATTGTATATTGATTCATATCCAGTACCAGTTATGGAAACTGTTTTGCAACACTTGCAACGAGCAAAATATTTTACCATATTGTATCTGAATTCTGCTTTTTTACAGTGTATATTACATCTGGAAAGTAGAGCATCATTAGCGTTTTGTACCCTTTGGGGGTTGAACTAATGGACGCATCTGCCCAAGGGGTTAAATTCAGGGCCTCAATGTATGTCCTAAGTGTTGAATCTCGTGTTAGGATGGTACTTGTACGAATTTATCTTTACGTACATTGATGACGTGTGTGTGTACAGTAACACGTTGGAGGAACACCTTAAATATTTGCGGACAGTGTTAGATGATTTAAGGAGAGCTGGTCTGATGGTGAACCCAGAAAAAATTTGTTGGTCACAACAACATGTGCGATATCTAGGATTTATTATTTCGGAGGGTAATTTACGCACTGCTGCTGAGAAAATAAAATATGTTGTTCATTTTTTACAACAAAAAATTTGTGAGATGTTAAAAGATTTTTAGGAATAGTTGCTTTTTAAAGTAAATTTATTCCAAATTTTTTTGACTTTACAAAACCATTAAACCAGTTGAAAAAAAAAATTCCTTTTGTGTGGAATGCGGAACAAGAAAACGCTTTTCAAAAATGTTAGCTAATCCTCCTGTCTTGCATTTGCCAAATTTCTCTGAAGAATGTTTTTTGCACTGTGATGCAAATTCTGTGGCCGTGGGGGCGTGTTTGAATCAAAAGAAAGACTCATTTTGTGCTGATAGCATATGCCAGTAAATTATTAACTCAGGCAGAACGGAAATGTAGTCTTTATGAAAAAGAGTGTTTAAGTTATATAGGCAATGGAAAAGTTTTCAGATTATCATGCTCCGATTACTTTCTTTACGGATAACCAGGCTCTTAGCTGGTTGTTAAAATCACAAAAGCCAGCTGGTAGATTGGCACGGTGGTTAGTACGCCTTGTTTGTTTAAAATTTACAGTGCTGCATATAAAGGGGATCGATAATCTTTAGCTGATGCATTGTCAGCATGTATTATGAAGACGAGTTTGAGGCAGTGTTTTTGTACCTGAAAAACTAAGGGCAACAGTTTTTTAATATTATCATGGATCCTTTTACGGGGAAACGTAAGACGGGATAAAATAATAACCAGTGTGTTAAAACTTTTTGTGTGGCCAGGAGTGTATAATGATTTTAAAAAATAGGGAAAAGTGTTGCAATGCGTACCAGCATGCAAAGTCAAAAAATAAAAAAACAGAAGGGCAATATGCCAGTATGGTGGCATTGTATCCTTGAGAGCGCATTTATTTGGACGTGATGGGCCCGTTGCCCCAGAGTACCTCTGGATACATATATGGCCTTGTTATTATAGATAGTTTCAGCAAAGGTTGTTTATTCTTTCCATTACTTACCATAAAGGCAGGAGAAATTTGTAAGGTAGTAATGCAGCGATTATATAGTGTTTTTGGTTTGCCCGTGTTTGTAGTAACTGAAAATGCTACGTATTTTCTTTCTCAGGAGTTCAGAGATTTAAATTTTATATGGGAGGTAAATATGGTACAAAATGCTCCGTATCACCCTCAGGCAAATTTAGTAGAACGGATGAATCGAAACATTAAAATTACCTTACACAGTTTTCAATATGTTACATAACATCACTGAAATAAAGTGTTATATTTGCTTTTTCTTTATTTTAACAACATAGTACACAGTGCTCATAAATATGCTCCATCTGAGGTATTTTTGGGGAGATGTTTGATACACCCGCTAATAAATGTGTTGTCACTCCATAGCATTTGTTTGGAGACTGTGAGTAATAAAAAATTGGAAGAAATATGGACAGATGTGACATGTAACTTAATTAAGTATCACCAAAAAATGGAACAGAAGAGTAACATTTCATATAAAGAATTAAACTTTAAACCTGGTGATTTAATTTTTGTTGAAGCTCATCACCTCAGTTAAATAATCAATTTTTTTAGTGCTATGTTAGCCGTGAAATGGTGCGGCCTGTACCAAATAGTTAGGTTCCTTTCGCCCGTGACAGTATTGATTAGAGTGCCCTCTCATGCACAGTAGCCTTCACTAGTCGGGTTTCACACCCTCTCGTCCTTTCACATAACAAACACCTTGTCCGCCATCGCCTCGCAATCTCCCGTTGTCATACGTCCCCTTCCCCATTGCTCAATTCCCACACTCAGCCAATTGGCTTCCACAGAAAGACTGCCAACAGTCCAGCTGTGGCTTTTATTTATAGGGTCGTAGGCCATTGCCCAGAAATTTCTCTAAATGCAGCGTTGCGCAGAGGGTCCTAGTTCCCA
>NQII01000211.1:282808-396592 GCA_002778355.1 Clitarchus hookeri
TTTGAACCCAGTAAACTCCACTTTGTCAACACCCCTTAAAGTGCATAGTGTGACAAGGTTTCTGCATATAAAGGGCACCTCACCAGACAAAATTCATTGTCAACTTGTTGAGGTGTATGGTGCTAATGTAATATCATTGAATCAGGGGAGGGGATGGTGCACAGAGTTCAATAATGGCAGGGCAGATGTGCAAGATGAGCAACAATCTGGTTGGCCAAACATGTCCACCACAGACGAACCCTCAGTTAACATTTATCACCACTCCATAGCCTGAGTATAAGTACAATTACCTTGTGATAAAGCTACCTTACAGCTGCAAAGACTGATGTGCTGGAGCCCTTGATACCCAGCCAGACTTCCTTGCAACCGCCAATGTGAGCAAAAAGACAATTATTTTCCACTGTCTTCAGCACACATACACCAATGTTTTATATACACTGGAGAGCCAAAAAAACTGGTATAGGTATGTGTATGCAAAAAACAGAGGTATGGAACCAATCAGAGTAATGCGATGCAATCGGCAGCGCCTATATAAGAAAACAAGCGTCTGGCAAAGTTGCTAGATCGGTTACTGTTGCTACAATGGCAGGTTATCAAAATTTAAATGAGTTTGAACGTGGTGTTATAGGCGGCACACGAGAGATGGGACATAGCATCTCCAAGGTAGCAATAAATTTTAGATTTTTGGATATGACCATTTGACGAGTGTACCGTGAATATCGGGAAACCGGTAAAAGATCAAATCCTCAACATCGCTGTGGCCGGAAAAAGATTGTGAACAAACGGGACAAACGACGACTGACGAGAATCATTAAACGTGACAGACATGCAACCCTTTCTCAAATTGGTGCAGATTTCAATGCCTCCTGTATACCTTCAGACATTAGTCGAGTCCATGTTACGTCGTCTTGCGGCACTTCTGTGTGCTCGCGGGGGCCCTACACGATATTAGGCAAGTGTGCCAGTTTTTTTACTCTTCAGTGTAAGACACCTGCATTTTTATTGCTCACAAGTCTTGTACTTTGGAAGCCTAAAGTTAATACGTGGCATCCTTTAATCAAGCCATTACAGTGTTTTATGTTCCATATTAGTAAATTAAAACTTTTTCTAAATTGTATATTTTTGGCTTTTGTGTTGTAGCCACGTCACAGTTGATGTTTTTCCCGATATTTCGGAAGACCTTGCAGCCTACATCTTCAGGGGTAAATCCACTGAAGCTCTGTCCGCCAATCTCTCATATGCCCCTGGAGGCAGTGCTGTGACAAGACCGGGAACCGAAGTTCCCATAACTCATTTGAATGGGTTTACAAATCTAGTTTACAGCCAGACAGACTTGGGTACAAATCATTGAGGTAGCGGTAGACCACAGTTTTCATGTTTAAGCTGGGCTCCGGGCCTGTATTTATAGCTGTTAACCATTGCTGTTATCTAAATGAATTTGTGTGTAGGTGTATCTGCGAGGGAGTGAAGCTCACCACCAGACTCCCGACTGGCGTTTTGTATTGTTGTCTGCAAGTGGCTAGTTAAATTTGCGAGTAGTGTATCAATGATTCCTCCGACCCAAATCATTGCTCCTCATCAACCCTGCTTATCAACATCAGTCCTTTCAGCACTGTAAGTTAGGGTCCAGACACACAATTATTTTCTGGTCATTTCATTGTGTGGTGATGGTGAAGAAAAGTTGCAAGTCATTAGTACACTTTCCTGGTGCCCTATTTATCAGGACTGTTGACAGCCCTGGTCAAACCTAGAACTTAGAACTAACCAGTGTATAGTACATGTACCTACATCAGCCTTCTGCAGGGCATCACATGCAAGTATTATCTTAATTATAAAACAGGCCATACAGCCTTGAGTCAAAATATTTTTGTAAATTACAGAAATGATACATTTTTTTTTGTTTTGAATATTTTAATTTTTATTTGATTATTGAAATTTTTAAAGTTATTATTTTGTGTTTAAATTTTTATACTTTTTTGTAAGATTTTAATTTTTTTAATAACTTAAAACTAACTTAAAAATTAGTGTGCCCCCTGACATTGTCCTGAACTCCCATGTGTACCTCTCGGCCTGGATTCCTGATGACAGAGTGGGGCGAAACTGTTTGCCTGTGCACCCACATGACCCGCCTTGGCAGGGCATAAGTGTGGGATGTGTGGTGCCTAGAGGTAGGTAGTTTTGTTAAAATTTTTCTGGGCCGATTGGAAAACTCTGAATGGCCTGAAGACGTAATGCTGCGTATTTACCTTTAATTTGAGCTGGAAATGTATGGTGATTTGTATTAGTGTGTTTAGATCATCACTGTACGTAAAATATAACTGCCTTGTATACATGTGGAACCTGAGGAGCTCCGCTCTATTCCAGTGCTTTGCATGTTATGAGCTAGAGATGCCCTGAGCTGGGTAGTTTTGTTAAATGTGTAAAATTTTTTCTCAGACCAGTCAGATAATTCAGCAGACCTGGGAGTAAACGTGATTTGAAATAAAATTCCCTGTTATTCTCATTTTACAGAGTAGATATTATAATTGTTTTGAGTGGTTATACAGCTCCTGCCCTGCAGATCTCACCAGATCTGGTAGTGAAGCTATCCAGATAGTCTGCAGGCAGAGAACTCTGAAGCAAGTCAATCACACACCTGCGTATTTGGGGGAGTGAGTAAAGGCACCTGAAGCCAGTTGCTCTGCTACCTCAGGTTTCTTGATCAACTGTATGGAGTAGTGCGTGTTATGGTGTAGATAGTGTAGCCCTACAGTTTGAAACTCACCGGAACTGGCAGTGAAGCTATCCAGACGGGCTCATTCCATACTCTGGATGGTGATGTCAGCCGTAATACACAGGCAGAAAACTCTTAAGCAAGTCAATCATACATCTGTGCACTCAGGGGATGAGTAATTCAATGTGATTTTATTTATATTATCCCCATAAGTATCATGTATTTATGTAAGAGAAAGCCAACGTACAGTATTGATATAACTATTGGATGAAGTCAGGGCTAAGATGTTATGCTAAGCGTAACTTTTTAAATTTCCGTGGCTCTAGTGGGTCATATTCAGATATTTAATTTAACAGGGTGTTTTCATGTTTATTGAAATTTTCGTAAAGTTTCTTATTTTGAGAAATTATTACATCTTTAATGCAATCCATTTTTAACAGATGATGCATGGTTTCAATACTGGTATACCTGCCACATTCTCATATCACTTGGAGTAATTAATTTTGCGCTGTCTGTATTTTCTGTATGTGCATGGAGGAGGCGAAACCCCTATATTCGAAACCATACAGTAGCAGGGGCCTAATGATTTGCTTAATGAGTTGAAATTTCTTCCTACGAGAGAATTGAAGTGCTTTAAGCATTTGATATAAACTTATTAAATTTCCTGTCGCTACATTTATAATTCTTTTAATGTGTTCTGCCCAAGTGAGTGATCTGTCAAAGGTCAGCCATAAATATTTAGCAGATTTTGTGTTTGGAATATTAGAAAAAATATTTTAAGTTTCCTTTCAGGTTGTGTATGCATGTCCACAAATAGTGAGTCACCAGATAAATGTACATATCATGGAAACTAAAGTTTATAAGGTTTTGTATGAGTCCCGGAATCCAAACTTTGACAAACTCCTTCTCCGCCTCCAGCATTGTGACGACTGTGTAGGCTTTTGTTCTGTCGTTAAAGCCATCAGTAGATTGTTCGATGAATTTAAGTAATGGGTGTGATATAGAGTGGGGCTGCTCTGTAACCAAACTGAAAATCTGAAATTATTTTGTCTTCATTGGTGTGTTTTCGAGCCGTGTTACTAGGGTTTTTTTTCAAAAATTTTGCCTATGCTATTTAGCAGACTTATAGGGTGTCCATTTTGTAGGAGTCGTGGGTTATTACCCAGCTTGAAGGTAGTGATTACACAAGCTAATTTCCAGGTGTCTGGATACACTTTCTTTTTCGGATAGCATATAATATGGCGAGGATATATTGCAATGCCTCCAACGGAAGTTTCATAAGTGTTTTGTACTTTACTTTATCTGTACCGCCTGCTTTGTTGTTAGGTCTGATTTTAATATGTTCAATTAATTCCCGTAGTGTAATTTACTCTGGCTTTATATATGTTCCTTGCTGAAGGTACTTATTAACTTGTGTAGTGGTTTTGCGTGTGAATTGCCTATCATTCACATATTCATTGGGCGAAAATTGTTTTTCTAAAATGTCTGCAGTGGCATTTGCCTTATCCTCCTAGGTATATTTAATGCCATTATGGCTGGGGTGAAAATTTATTTGTTTCTACCACGGAGTGTTCATTTAAGCTTTTACACTTCTTGCGGTTTGTTTGAAACTCCATTAAGTAAGTTTCCGAATTTATGGATTTCCTGTTCTTTGCCTTTACCATGATGAGTGCTTTTAATCTATTTTTCTCTGTTTTAGCCTGTGGTGAATGAGTTCATTGCAATTGATTGCACACCTGTCTTTTTAGTGTGATTAAGTAGTCTATATCAGGATAGATATGCCTAGTGTACTGTACTGCCTTTTATTTATAAATAGTGTGGTTTTTTTTTTGCACATCTGCAACAGTGTCTGCAAAAAAATTTTAGATGTAGACCAATATCATTAGCATTATTTATTTCTAGGGCTGCTCGAATGCATCTATTAGTTCTGCCTGAANTTTTAGATGTAGACCAATATCATTAGCATTATTTATTTCTAGGGCTGCTCGAATGCATCTATTAGTTCTGCCTGAAATAACTCCAGTTTGTTATATGGAATTTCTGGTTAAATATATATTATTGCTATACATAGCATTAAACTGCAATGGANAATAACTCCAGTTTGTTATATGGAATTTCTGGTTAAATATATATTATTGCTATACATAGCATTAAACTGCAATGGACAATCTTGAATGGAGCGGGGCTTAGTAGTTGGAACTACTCTCAATAGTGTGCGCTAGTGGTACTGTGGGAGACCACAAGTAAACACCACATAGCAAATGCTATACGACAGTGGCATTGAAGTTTATATGCTTACAAAAACAAATTATCTGAAAAAATTTAACAGAAGTTGCGTCTTTAGTTATTATGTAAACGCAGGTGGGATGAGAATCCAAGAAGGAGGTTACAGTTTGTGTAATTATGTAACCAAAGACATGTAATTGGCAAAATGCGAAATTTGTGAAATATTTTTCAGTAGTGGTNCAGTTTGTGTAATTATGTAACCAAAGACATGTAATTGGCAAAATGCGAAATTTGTGAAATATTTTTCAGTAGTGGCATCATATAACTTAGCTCTCCGGTTTTCTGTTTTCCAGCCAAAAACTTCGGTAACTTACAATGAGGTGAGTATTTTTTTCTTTAATTTACTTGGTTATCATTTAATTTGTAGTACATTGCATAAATATATGTATATGAATTCATTAATGTGATGTAAAACTCAACTACTGTGAAATTATTAAGCCTGCATATTGGGCGTATTTTGTAACTTAAATATTTTCACATTGGAACAAATGTACTACCTAATAATTGTTGTTACAAGAAATTTGATTTNGTATTTTGTAACTTAAATATTTTCACATTGGAACAAATGTACTACCTAATAATTGTTGTTACAAGAAATTTGATTTATTTTGCATTATTGTATTATTTGTACTTCAAATGGTTATGAGCCAGTACAATAATACCGGTTCAGTGAGCAGAAATTTTTTAGTACGGTAATGCTGAAGTGTGATTTAAAAGTAAAACTGTCAGCTCGAACTTATAACAAGAACTTAACACTTAGCGAATACAACAACTAAGAAAATTTATTTTACTTACTGTAAAATAAATTTTTTACATAAATAATGTGTTTGTTTAATGTAATATTCAAAACATAAAAAATAATAGCTATTTTTTATGGGGACGTGTGATCTGCTACGTGTAGTTTCTTTTGTGTTCAATAATATTAGTATATAGGCTTACGTTTTGATTTTTTAATAATTGACAAGTCTGTATAGTTTTCTAGTGTGTGTCTGTTACATTACACAAAAATTTGAATGAAATTTTTATTTATCGAACAACAGCTAAGCAAGTTCAGAGGAGACATCCTCTTAATTGTTAAATGGTACTTTATTAATAGTACGCTTATACCACGCTAAGGTAAAGTATTGTCACTTCTTCATAATATTTAATAGAAACAGACATGTACCTGTTATATTTTGTGAAACCGATGATGATTTTATGTTTGTTAACTTCACATTTGTGTCCGTTCAAGGGCTTATAATTTTCTTTTAAATTTACTTTTCAAATCATTTGTCTGAAAATACATAGATTTCAGTGGCTGAAACATTAACTGCAAAACCACAAATGTATGCATTATTTTTCTACGTACATCAAAGTAAATATCAGCATGATACGTAACTCATACACTACATTATGTCTATGTAGTTACATTTTCCCTAACAACAAAACATATTTTTTTGCCTAAAAGTTTTATTTTTATTTGAGCGGATAGTAAGAAAACATTAGGAAAGGCAGTTTACTTATCAGTTTATTTATATTTTATGGTTTGCGACATCTACTGTCACTTGACACGTTTCTGTAACGTGAATTTAGGAGATGTTTAAACATGCATGCACAAAAGACAAACTGTGACTGTCGCGTGTCGCAATTGTCCGACAAATGTTTGTTTTACAGTGTAAATAGGTTGGTTAACTGGAGTGTATCGAGTTTGCACAGTATCAGATGTGTTTGTTATCTATGAATGTATCCTGTTCTGATCATGTTGTAGTTTTAAAGAGGCGAGCACAAGGCTCTAAGTATCCAATCAATTTGTGTGCATCCTAACACCAGGGAGTTATTACTTGATACATTGCTTATGGCGACGAGGTAAACTGTTTTTCTCGGTGATGTTTATTGTGTCTGTGGTTTATTTTTTTTTTTNATACATTGCTTATGGCGACGAGGTAAACTGTTTTTCTCGGTGATGTTTATTGTGTCTGTGGTTTATTTTTTTTTTTCACGTCATGTCGGAAAATGAGATACCGGATTCGGTGTTGTCGTCAGTGGCTGGAACAACAGGGAATNTTTTTTTTTTCACGTCATGTCGGAAAATGAGATACCGGATTCGGTGTTGTCGTCAGTGGCTGGAACAACAGGGAATTTTCGGGTTTTCTGTAATATTGGGGCAGTAGAAACTTATGATTTGTCCCAGGACTGGACTATTTACTGACAGCATCTGGAACAGTACTTTGCAGCAAACTAAGTGAAGTGCACCAGGCAGTACTATTGACTGTCATTGGTACGCTAGAATATAAAATTTTGAGGTATTTATGTGATCCAGTGTTGCACAAGGACAAGGCTACAAGGAACTCATTGTTATTTTCAAATGACAGTTTTCATTGGTGGTGTTGGTATTCTATAAGTGCATGGAATTCCATAACCTGAATCAGTTGAGGAGCGAGGCCATTAATTCCTGGTTTGCGAGGCTTAAGAATTCAGCCATGTTGTGCAAGTTCGGAGCTTTGTTGGATGACTTTGTGAAAGATCACTTTGTGGTAGGCATGCTTTCCGGTGCCATTGTCGACCGGCTATGTAAAGAAGGCCCTACGAAAAGCCTGGGTGACTTACTCCACATTATAGTGAGGAAGGAAAGTGCAGTACAGGAGTTACCGAGCGCTACATGCGACGTAAACGCCGTGGGAACAAGAGAGTCCTTTCTACACGCCAGTAAGGAGCGGGCAGAGGCTGTTGGTAGTACTGCATCTGGCAGTACAACTTCCAAGTAGAAGGCTTCCTGGGGGCAGTGCAGGGCTGGGGCGGAGCACTGCTATTTTGCCTGCGGCGAACCTAACCATAATTTCAATACCTGCAATTATATGAAATTCCAATGTAATAGGTAGTCAAGGTGTAGGCTACATTGCCAAGGTATGTAGAAGCAGTGCTAAATAAAATTATGGCTGGGGAAATATATGGCCATGAGGCCGCAGGGCCAGCAGATCCCATTTTTGTTCCAATTGTGGTCAATTCAAAAGTGATTAAGATGGAACTTGATNCAGCAGATCCCATTTTTGTTCCAATTGTGGTCAATTCAAAAGTGATTAAGATGGAACTTGATACAGGAGTGGCCATTTCATTATTACCATTGTCAATGTATTAAGATGTTTTTAGTCATTGCAATCTGAGGCCAACCACAGTTAAACTGAAATTGTATGGTGGTGAAATTTTTAATCCAGTGGGTGAAATTATTGTGGGCGTGGGATGTAACGGTAACACTAGTCAGGGTAGATTGGTTGTTGTGGAAATTGAGGGTGCTCCTCTGTTAGGTAGGGACTTGATTGCAGCTCTGAAAATTTTTTAATGGTCTAGTGTCAAAAAGGTTAGTGTTCCTCCTAAGGGATTGGTCACGGAGCTGTTGAAGTAATTTAGCGAGTTATTTGATGGTAAGCATTGCACTTACAAATGTGGTAAGATAGAATTAAAAATGGCATCTGATGCAAGGCCAATTATTTTCAAGCCAAGGATGGTTCCATTTGCTTTCCCTCGGGTGGAGGAGCTGTTTGTGGCATTGCAAAGAGGTGAGTATTTTTCGAAGATAGACTTGTCCAATGCCTACAACCAATTGTGAGTCACTGAGGAGACTGGTAAGCTGTTAGCTTGGAGCATGCACAAGGGTATTTATATTATGAATAGATTGTCTTTTGGGGTGAAACCTGCTTGTGCCATATTTCAGAAAGTCATTGAGAAGATGTTGTTGGGTTATAAGGGTGCTGTTTCTTTCCTTTATGACACTTTTCGTCACAGGTGCTACAGAGTCTGAGCATTTGGGTAACTTGAGACAAGTATTTCTGAAGTTGGAGGAGGCAGGGTTCAAGCTGAACCATGATAAATGTAAGTTCTTTGAGGCGGAGGTTCAGTATTTGGGTCATATCATTTCAAAGAGGCCATCCAAAAGAACCCTGACTAAATCAGGGCTTCTAGTGAAGCACCCTGCCCTGTTGATGTAGATACAGTAAGAGCATTTTTGGGCACAGTGAATTATTAACAGAAGTTTATACCTAACTTGTCAACAATCCTATGTCCACTGCATGATTTGTTAAAAAAAAGGGGGGCAGGTTTGAATGGTTGGATAAGTGTGAGGAATCTTTTGTAATTGTTGTTCTATCTGTCCAGGTGTTGGTCCGTTTTGAGGCGGACCGGCCAGTTAAATTGACATGTGACGCATCTGCGAAGGGGATCACATCTGTTTTGTCACATGTTTTTCCAGATGGCATGGAAAAACCAATTTTCTTTGCTTCTAGGATTTTGTCTAAGACTGAAAGCAATTACTCTTCGATCCAAAAGAAAGCGTTAGCTTTATATTGGGGAGTCAAGAAATGTTTTCAATATTTGTCTGGGATGCCTTTTATTTTGGAATCTGATCACAAACCATTGTTGATCACAAACCATTGTTAGCACTCTTTGGGGAAAATGAGAGAATCCTGGCAATGGCCGCAGGAAGATTTCAAAGACTGGCTTTATTCTTGTCAGGGTTTGATTACACCTCCAAGCATGTGAAAAGGAAATGCAATGTTGCGGATGGCCTGTCAAGATTGCCATTAGGGGATGAAGTTGAGGTTAACCAGGTGACTTGGTGGAGAGTAAGTATAGTTAACTCCCGATTTTCCAGGGTAATGACTGGTTAAGGGTTCACAGATAACCGATTTCACGGTTAAAGCGATTGGGGGGGGGGGAAATGATTACTTTAGGCCTACATACTGTACATGTAGATTATATAAACAAATAATATAGTCATAAAAGAATTCAATTTTTTGAAGGCCAGTGTGTGGCAATGTCATAAATTATATTAACATTATCATATACACAAAATTCTGTATCAGCTGATGTGAGAATGATTGCAATAAAATTTCACATTGGCTATTTTGACAGCCTACATTAGCACAACGGACATTGGAGAAATATGCGGGCAGGAAGATTGTAGACAAAATGTCTATGTATTTTTTTTTATATTGTTACAAAACAGCTGTTATTAGTGTAACAAATTAAACTTTGTTCTAGAATAATGTGTAGGTGTTTAAACAAAATGGAACACCTTATGCGATACTTTAGCATTGATTATGTCTTCATCATAGGCCTAGCTAGTGGTTGCTGCTAACGTCGCCACGTGAATGCTTCATATTAATTGAAGAGACCGGACATCTATAGCAGAGTATTTTATAAATATTTCTACATTAATTTGATATAATATATTTCAAACCCGAGTTGTTTTGAGCACACACGAGATGAAAAATTCACTTCTAAAAGGACGTGCTAGATACTCTTATACGATACAGCAGCAAAATAGACAACCATGCTTCCATCTGTCGGCCAGTGCGCGCTGCTTGCTTCGGAAACCACGTCCCCATGAAATGACACGTTTTTTATGTGTAAAGTGCAAATATGCAAACCAATTCTCAGAGTTTTAAATTTTTTTCCAGCTCTATAAATATTTTAACGTAACATATTTCAGTGTGAAGCGATTCTGCTTGCTAATAATTTGGGTTCGGCCTGCAATCGCCAAGCGTTTCTGAAGCCAGCTAGCAATTTTTTTTTGTGTTGATTCCCCTTCCACTACAGCAACAAAACAAAAATAAATGTTATTTATTTATTCAAACCACGCGTGACATGTTGTTTGCGTAGGAGTCATTCTTGCGGCAAATAATATTAATGCTAATGTGATATTTTGTCATCCAGTCGTACTCTGTGCCACAGTTAATTTATAAATAGTCACTGCATGTACGGACAACTATAAACTACAAGATCTCGCCTCTGAGCAGACGCCAGTTTTAATCGTGAAATACTTTATTATTATGAATGAAAATGTGCTATCTGATAATTTCCCTGAATTCATAATACTTCCAAGTTTCACACATATTCACTGTTGAAAACTTGTATAAATATAGAACCAGAACACTTTTAATATTAAAATTAATCAGTACCACATCACTCTACTGCAGCCAGGTAATTAACAGCATGCGCGTGGGTTATTAATAGCAGCGGCGCAGTACTGACAGCAGCTGTTCAATTTTTGACTTTGAACTGGTGGCTCCACGGTTAAGCCGCAACCCGATTAAGCAGCTCCCGGTAAATCGTGAGTTGACTGTATTTGCATTTTGTTGAGCAAGCCATTACAATTGATGCAAACACAGTGAGGGGTGAGACTGTAGTGGACACGATCCTACACACGGTGGTAGCATACATACAGAATGGGTGGCCTCGTACAGTGTCAGACAAGTTAAAACCTTATTTCTGCAAGAGGGAGGAACTGTCGGTCGAAAAAGGGATGCTCATGTAGGGCTATAGAGTAATCATTCCCAAAAGCTGTTAGATGAGAATGCTTGAAGATGTACATTCTTCACACCTAAGGATGGTAAAGTTAAAAAATTTATGTAGGTCTTATTTATGGTGGCCTGCGTTGAGCTCAGATTTGGAAGAGTTCATAAGATCCTGTGAGGTGTGTATGTCCATAAGGGCAGATACCCCCCAAGGTGGGTGAGGTTAAGTGTCCAGAGAGTAAAGAGGTTTTTGAGAGAATACACCTGGATTATTTTGGACCGGTAAAGGGCACAAATTTTATTGATTTTCACAGATTCATTTTCAAAGTGTGTGAAGGTATTCCCAATGATTTTCTTAATTACAGATCCATGTATTGGCAAGCTAAGGGAGACCTGTGCCAGGTATATGTTGCCCAGACCCATTGTTTCGGATAATGGCAGCAATTTTGTTTAGGAGGAATTTCAATGTTTTTGCTAGTCATATGGTGTCGAGCACTCGACATCACCGCCATACCACCCTGCAAGTAATGGGGCGGCAGAAAATACTGTCAAAACATTTAAGGCAAGATTGCCAAAAGCACTGCAAGATGGAGTTAATGCACGTGCTTCAGTGGGCACTCTGGTTAGTTGCTGTCTGATGTCCTATAGGTGTGTACCTCACAGCACGACTAAGGTTAGTCCAGCTCAACTCTTGTTTGGTAGGGCTGCGAGTTAGGCTCAACCTGATTAGACCCCAGGATATTAGGGGGCCCAAGCAGCCTATCATATCAGAAGGGAAAAGACGAGTGCAGTTTGCAGTAGGCGACGAGGTATGGGTATGTGACTACAGGTCCTCGCCTAAGGAGTGGAAAAGAGGGAGAATACAGCAGGCCACTGGCAACAGAATCCTATTTGTTAAATTATGAAATACCGGACTCGTGTGAAAGAGGCATTACAACCAAAACATTAAAGCAGGGAAGAATCCTGGTATGTCTGGTCAAGCCCCATATACAGGCGGGAAGGGATTGTGGAGCGGCAACCAGTCAGATTACCCTCCCATAGATCCATAAAGACTAGAATTACGCTTAACATATAAGAATTTGTATTTCTGTTTATAATGTAACTTAATATGAGATATGGTAAGGTGGTATTTGTATAAAATTGGAATGTGGTGTTTGTTCGTTTGTTTTGCTAAGGATGGTCCTCCAGCTTGAGGGGAAGGTGCTGGAGTTTATCAAGTTGGCACAGTATCGCATGTGTATGTTATCTATGAATGTATCCTGCTCTGGTTATGTTGTAGTTATAAAGAGGCAAGCACATTGCTTGAAGTATCCAATACATTTGTGTACATCCTAACACCAGGGAGTTATTATTTGATGCACTGCAGTTACTTAAAAAAATATGAAAAATGATTTTACAATTAAATATGGCCCTGTTTAACAGCCCTGTGTTATACTATTACTCAACAGGGGTGGCAGAAGGTTTCCTCNNNNCAACTTTATTAGTTGCCTTGGATCATAACTTTGTTTTTTGCAATGTGTGTCATGGCGCAGAGGACAAACCAGTATTTCTGTCTTGCCCAGTAATGGTTTTCATAGTTTAAATCAATTAAATGAAACTACTGAATAATACAAATAATATTTGCTATATCTGTTGCGATTTCCCAATTTTATTTTTTGTAAATATTAAGTATGATAGTATATTTTTTAGCCTTAGAGCCATACAGTTTGGAGTATGATTTTGAAGCCATACATGAGGAGTGTTAGAAAACACATGCTAATACTTATTGCACACACAAATGCACCAGTACATAAAGAAACACTCTCTCACGCTCCTGAATTGGGACATAAAATCTACGAAAATATTGAAACATAATATAACAATAAAATATAGGCATACAAAAAACACTTTACCCAATCAACGATGTCTGGTTCTTTGTGACTCGTAAAGATTACCTTAGTTCATTGCAGTTCTTTAGTAACTTTTTTGCTTTTATTAGAAGATAAATAATAATGCACTGAAGCAGACGGAATTGGCAACACTAATACAAAAATACATAAAACATACACATTGAAACTAACACTTGTCCAACAGGGGAAAAAAATTATAACACCTTATAACAAAAAAAAACTAATACACAAAAATTTTATAAGATACCATAAGACTTAAACTGGGCTCACAACCATCCCTAGCACCCGTTAGTCACCTGTCTGTTAGTCAGTCATCCGTCTGTTTTTTCATCCATCAGTTGAAAGCAATTCACAACAATCCATCGTTAGTCAATCCTTCTGTATGGCAAAATTTCAGTGTATAATCCAATCACGGTATCTTCGATACTTTTGAAAAGAACCTTTCAAAAATCACCCTAGGAGTTACATGTTCAATTGGTTATAAAAAAATTATATATGGAAAAAGGTTTTGTCTTGCTTTTAGCACTGAAGCACTGTATAAATTGGTTGTTTTTTAAGTATATTTTTTCAATAAATTATAATAATTTGTTAAAAGTCCATACAAATTAAAAACAGATTTTGAAGGGACACGTTGGTTATAGCTGAAAGGAATAGTTTGTAGGTTAAATATTAATATGTATAGATTTAATGCCGTAATTGTAAAGTTAATATTGCTAAACTATATATTTACATTTTTACGTAGCACTCATGGGTAAAGATTTCACTGTTATCAATTGAAATTAAATAAATTTCAGTGTCTGTCCAGCGGACTCATACACTTCCATCTTGTCCGTTTGGCCACGTGTTTTTCAGAAGTATAGCCACGCCATATTGGATATTGGAGACGCTGAATTGTGGTTATAAAACAAAGTTACAAAACTACCGTTAAAATGTAATTTAAGTATTAGCGTTGTTATTTTTAGCCAACATTTTCCATAATGGAGTTTCTACTCGTGTTCGTGTGTTGTCTCGTTTTGGCGCTAAGTGTTTTACGAATGATGAAATGTGTGAAAGAAACAACCGGTCACCAACGCCAGAAAGATATTATCAACGTTGCTGAAAACATCTATGTGTTGATTCGACAGGGCGACATTAAAAAATATAACGTCATGGAGATGACCGCTTTTCTTCTCAAACTCGGCAAGTCAACCGTCCTCAAGTGAGTAGGGAAACATTAAATGTTGTATTGTCTTCGTGTTCTCATTTTTATAATCAAAGTTGTATTACGGGCAATGTTCCTCTAATTTCGGTAACAATAAGATAAAATGTCCTGCACAGTAGTCGCAGCAATACATTTCTTCCTTATAGGCCTAAAAATTTTTTGATATATGATAGGGATTATTGGTTAGGTACTACAAGAAAGTGTCGATGAAGTGTGTACTCCAGGAAAGACAAGAAAGAAGAGGCCACAAGAAGGAAAGTCTGTTGGTACCATTGATGACTTCACGATGAATGCTATTCGGAATGCCATCTACAGAATGTACAGTGAAGGTAAGAATGTAATGTTAAGGAATCAACTGTGTGCAATAAATATGTGGTTTTTGAGGTTAGGTCGCTATCACATTCAAGGAAGAAGCACTGTTCATAATCGAAACCCATTAACAATGCAATTATCTGTAGTTTTGCTACCTTGTACGTATATTACTAGGTTGTGTTTGTGAAATGCTAATTTCATTGGAATATGTAGGCCTACAGAACCTCGTGTGATTTCCCATATGTGTCATTTCAGGTATCGTACTTTGATGCCTATTATCATACTCCCAGGAGTAGTACATGTGTTTAAATTGTGCACACCCCTTCAATTCATTGAAATCACGTTTGTCTCCTTTTAATGGTCTTTTGGGTAAACTATAGGTGGTTTCAGCTGTTTGGAGGACTCTATTCCTGCTCCGTAGAATGTAGTTGATTCTCTTTGCTGGTGTATTGATTATACTGGGTATGTGGTTTCTTCTTTACTCTTAAATTCCTTAATAATTTATAGATTTATCTGTAACAACTTCTCTGTTAGTAAAAGTAGAGTAAATTCTTATTCTATTGCAAGTATCATATTTTAAATTGGCGTGTACCTTTTGTTTTGTATTTAGTAGTATTCCACTTGTATTATACAATTCTTCTTCATTATGGTATCTTCATAGTAGGTGTCGTAATATATTCTTATTTTGTGTAGATTTGAGTATTTTGTTAGTGTCTTCTTGTTTGTTTCCATTTATTAATGGTATATTTAATGCATTACATAGAATAGGTAGTATTTTATTTAGCATTTCTTAATATGTACTAAGCTGTTGAAATCTCCACAAGTTTTACTGAAGAACAATTTTTATTTAGTAAAAGTTTTCAGGGAACAAATCTTTTCTTGGCCTTGGACACTTATAAATAATTGCTCAAATATCTTTATAGGATTCTCACCTTGCAGCTTATTTTCTTTACAGCACTCATTTTTTTTCACAGTTAGAAACTTAAAGTAAATTTTATTTTCTGAACAAAAAATATGTTATAATTCTAAATGTGCAGGAAACAGGTATTCAAATTGTAATTTAAAATTGTATATCATTTTTTAGATGGGAAAACTGCATAGACCATGTCGAGAAGATAATTCAAGCAGACTGGGAAAGAGAAGTCCACGTAGACATCGGTATGCTTCCTCCTCTGATCATTCACCTTGGTAGGGAAAATGATGATAGCGAAGAGAGCGACAGCGAAGAGTTTGATACCAGGAACGGCGAAGGAGCAGAAGACAGGGAGGTACTGGCAATTCCTCTTGAGGATTTGCCTTGGTGTTCTAATTGAGGTTTGTATGAAATAAAATACCTTGCCACTGTAAGTATAATAAGTTTATTGATTTAGAATAATACTTTTTTAATTAGTAATATTTCTATGGATGAAATATGGGGAAAAGGTGAGCAATGCAATGTACTTGCGTACTGTGTAGGCAATGAATAATATACCATTTATCACAGTGAAATCTTTAACCTGAGTGCTATTTGCAAAAGTTTATTATGTAAAATTTAACTTTTTCCTTACACCAAATATATAAATAAATCTTAATATAATAAGTAAACTTTAATTAAATTATATAATTAACAGTTCCTATATATACTTCAATCTACCTTTTTGTATGTATTACAATATTTTGCTAAATTGATAAGACATTTTTTAGACATTTGGAGAATTTTATTAAAGTATATAACAGTTAAGATTACATGGCATTGTTTCTCTTCAGAATTAAATTTTGGTAGTTCCCACATGAACACTGTTAACAAAATATTTGACCATTCCCACAAGGCACTGTTTGTTTACAAAACGTTTGACAGGTGTCACATGGCAATGTTTTGTTAACATACTGCGGAAGGATACATAATGGGCTCCCTGAAAGTAGATCTTTAGCAGAGCTTCAGAAAATCTTGAAGTTACCGTGAATACAGTATAATAACTTAACATCATGATCTTTCTTTAGTTGGAGGTATATTTTGGTTGGAAATACATTTTCAAGATAAAACCATTTTGGAGAGATATTTTTTTTATGCGATAAGAATCTATAACAAACTATTTTTTACATTTTAAATTCCTGAATTTACCGCCAAATATAATATACACAGATCCACAGCCTTACATTTTATTTCAAAGTGCAAATTCACATCTATGATATGTCGTCAGAATGCGGTGGCACGTCCATCAGTCCGTTGAAAGTTAAAGTTTGAGAAATATTTGACGGATTGACAGGTAAAAAAAAAATGTTGCCCTGCGATTGGTTGAAGATCACGTGTCCGACGAACGGACAGGTGACTGATGGTTGCGAGTACAATGTATGTCAATTGCTTATAAATATTTAAACAGCTTTGGCTAGTCTAAAGTTGAGAAGTTCTCTTGGAATGAACTTTCAGAGGCTTATATGATTTAGGCCTACTTGTCTCACTTTACTTCTTAAGCACTATTTCAAACTTCTCAAAAGTGAAAACTATGCTGTGCTGTAGCAGTGAAATGAGAACTTCTATTAGAACAAAAGCCTTGAAATATACTCAGTAAAACTCAAACTTGCTTGATTTTAACTAAATAATAAAACTAAGAATCACTGTAATGTAACAACGGATTAGAGTACATTCAAATTTTACAGAATATTTAAAAGCTGTGTTCATTGTTTACAAAATGTTTAACAGCTTTGTCCAAACCAAGGTTGTCTAGTTCTTCTTGATATGTACTCATAATCCATACATAATTTAGACAAACTTGGCTCATCGTACTTCTTAAGTAGCATTTTACTTTTCGCAAAAGAGAAAAACCGTGCTCTGAAGTATTGTATTGTATAAGGCTTATTAACATCCCCGGTGTTATGCCTGAAGGCTTATCAGGGGATGCCCTACAAACTAACTTATGACCTAACTTAAGCTAACACCCATGCCTTACTAGGGATTTGAACCCAGAACCTCCTGCACCCTAGACCGGTGGCGCACCAACCGACTGCGCCACAGGAGGCCGGCTCGCTCTGCTGTAGCAGATGAAATTGGCACTACCAGTAAATTTTTATAGAAGACATTATCTTGAATCAGGTTGCATCATCTTCATTTTGTCCACCAGACGATTCAAATTCGAGGACGGTATTGTGCGGCATAGGAGTTCCATTTCTGTCTGAAGACCTTTCACACATACACTCTTTTTTTCTACTATACCCTTCATCTTGTTTGTTCAGCTTTTAAAGTCAACAGCCTTTCCAAATTGTTATAAGCAGCAAAGCCTGGCTGATTAAATCTTTCCTCAATATCTCCAGTAAAGTAAATTGCCCGTAACATATTTTTTGTGATTCCCATTTGTGGTCGATGTTTCGTGTCACAGTCTGCTATAGTATTTTTGGCACTTTACGCACTGTGGGCAATTGAGACTCTGAAAGATCATATTTATCAATATTGTTTGACATCTGCAACCAAAAATTTTTTCAATTCTCTTCTGTTCGCATGCTTCTTAAATTCTCAATCACTAGTTGGAAGGATTCAAGCACAGTACTAACATGCATTGTTGGCTTTTGAAGAAGAAACCTTAACTTCTATGTAACCTGAGAAAATTGACAACAGATGAGAAAGATCAAATACATGGAACATTTTTCTATCTGCTCATGAAGTCCTCTAGCTTTGCTTCCTAATGTTGTGTTTGGATCTGAGTCAAGTTGCTCAAGGAATTCTAAAACGGAAGAATAACTAAAAAGGAGACAACTTATGGAATGCACTCGTACTGTCGATCTTGTAGGACACAAGGGTTTAGGAGGAGTGTTCACACCAGGGACCTCATCTTGACAGATGTTGGAGAAGAGAGCCTTTCTTTTGGGAGATGACTGCAGCAACACTCCGATATCATAAGTTGTTTGTAGAGACAAAGAAGGGGAATATTCTTAACACAATCTTGCAGTGCCAAATTCAAACTGTGGTTCACGCAGTATACATATATGGCTAGGGACAGTTGCTTTTGTATAATGGTTTTGAAGCCTCTAAACTCTCCTTTCATGTTATTCGCTCCATCATAACACTAGCCCCTTAAATCACTGAAAGGAAGACCAGAACTTGTGATGACATCATTTATTATTTTCAAAAGCTCGTGTACTGTAGTTGAACTTGTTGCATACTAACTAAGAAAAAGGTCTTGAGGATACAAATTTTCCACTATTCATAAACTAATTGAAACCTGTTCTTTACAACTTACATCACACGGTTCATACATAATCAAGCTAAACAACCCACAAGATTTAACTTTGGCCAACTTATAACTCTTAAAATCATGTGGGACATTATTTCCCTCATCTCAATTTGAATGTCATGAGATATATAATGTTCTTTTCTTTTCAAAAAATCAGCAAGTTTATGTACATCACCAGCTCTTAATTTGTTTAGCTGAGCAAGCCTACCATTTTTTGCATTAAGTACTCTGAAGGCCATCCCCTGACAACCAAGGCATTGCACAGAACTAAAAAAATTTTTTTAGGGAGGTGCGAGCACCATTTGTTGGGTTGCATAAGCAAGAAACTGGCGTTGCTTTGAGGCTAGCTGTTTTAACAACACACTCTTTATGGAGTGAACTATTCTGGTGTGCCAATAATATTTCTGTGCATTTTTTTCCAATTAGAAAAACCAGTATCACTTACTAAACTAGATGTCATCTAGTTTGAGTACTTTCACAAATTCAAAATAATATTTTTTTCAAGCAATATTCTACAGGTTAAACAGGTTGCACTTTTTGATCCATTTCCAATGGTCATGGACATTCTTGGAACCAGTTCACTTGAAATTTGAAGGGACGCTTGCCAGAAATGTGTGGTGGTATATCTTTTACATCAGGATGATATGGAAGGAGACATTAAGTCTCTTAAAGATTGGCGTTAGCACAATTTTCCAGCAACACCTCTTTGTCGCATTTTGATGAAAATATTTAAGAGACAGACGGCAGTGGTAGTTAATTACTTGGCTTTTAATTTTTAGTTTCCTTCGTATTCATCAGTTCTATTTGTGTTAGTCTCATCTGAAAATAAAAGTTTTGCAATTAAATATTTAAGCATATGTTAGAGAATTGTGGTTTTTTAAAGGAATTATATTTGTGAGATAAGAAAACAGCATAAGGTAAACTTCTTCCCACATATAAGACAAATATCAACTTTTTTTGGCATAGAAAAAAACTATTTTGAAACATTATAATTCCTAACATTTGCTCGATATTTAAGACATTAAGATTGTTCCAAGAAGTAGTGTTTACACTTTGTTGCAACTAATACCTAAAAATACATGAATTATAAATACAAGTTTTAAAGAATGTTTTACAATTTGTGTTGAAACTTCATTGCTGAAAAAAGCATACTCTTCCTGCATGTTACTGGTTCAAATGGTGGCTATCTATCATCTGTACTTCATAGCATGCTGTTAATTCTGTAATACATGTAAAGTGAAAGAAAAAAGTGGAAGTTTTCACAGTCATGTGACTAGAAATAAACATTTAGTGCCAATAAAATATAAAGGTGTGAAAAACTTTGAATAACAACTACACTGCAAAAATAGTTTCTTTGTCACCTTTAATCTTGAATCTATGCAAAACTGTCAAGAAATCAAACATGTGAATACAAAATTAATTTTTATGCGAAAATATAATGTTTTCAGCAGAGACTCAAACAGCATGAAAAGTAACAGAATTTCCTTTTTGCAAAATAACATAACTTGACTTTGGAAGCAAAAAGAGCAATGGTCTAACACACATCAACCGTGGGTGAAAATGAAAGCAACAGCATGTGCTCCAATACTGCTCTATATAAATAACAATGAGATATATTTTGCAGTGAAGTTCATTTAAGAGACTACCACATTAAATGCATGAATACAGAACTGTGTTTTTCTAATCTATGTTTCTTACTATTGTGCCACCAGTAACAATGCAACGAGAAATACTTTCCCTAAGCAAAAAGAATACAAGAAAAATTGCACAAGTCAATTCCTTTTTTCTTTGTGGTGGTTTTGTTTTTATTCTGAGCCTGTTAAATTTGTATTTGACGAGGCAAAAAGGATAATCTGTAATGATGTACATTTTAAATAAAATCTATGTAATATATTTCTGCTGTGCTGCATAAAATGCCATAGCGAGTTATCATATGGAAATACTGTTTTGCCTTCAATTTATGGATTACTTTAGAATAATGACTACTCATAATTTATCAATTAGCATTAACTGTCACATTGATTACAATAAAATAAAAATTAAATTTGTATAGCTGCAATTTTAGTTTTTAGGAAAAGATGGCTAGTGCAGTCTGCTCAGTACAAGAAAAATATCAAAAGCAATATTTTTTTAAAAATTAATCAATATGTAGCTGTTATTTATAGCACATAAAAAATACATGCTTCGAATTGTTTTGCATATTAGTATGTGCATTTTCAGGCATTAAAAAAAAAAATATAAATAATTTTGGTAATGAAAATCATGCATTCTTACTGAAGACCTGATCTGTTAGAGCTGCCCTAATCTCTCTCTCTCTCTCTCTCTCTCGCTTTAAATCACTGTGCTTGAAACACTTGTGTTAAATGTCTGTGCTGTTCTCTTCACTGCTCCAAGAGTCCAAGCTGCTGTCTGTACATGTTGTCACAACAGCGTTAATAAACCATCATGTCATATAACATTAGAATAAACATTTAGTGACTCGACAAAGCTTATGTTCAAATATTCAACACCTTACACCAAAGAAATTTCAAACATCTTCCTGGACAATGTTTTTAGTGTTGATTAACTAAAGATCGACAAAGCTGAACAGCATAGAAATCTAAAGAGTACTTTTTCTCAATGTGTTTTATTTATGATTATTATTGGCACTATTGTGTTAGAATAATAATAAATATACAACGCACAATATGATAATCTTGATAAAACGAGCTGTGGAATTTCGTAATCGCAATTGCTTTAGATATCAACTGCATTTTTGCTAAAGCCAATTTGTTTGATTTTAGTTACACAGACTTGTAGATATTTCAAGGTTCTTGGAATCCAAGCACACTGAACTGCCAAGGCAATTGTTTAGCTTTCCAGTTGACGGTCTTGCAAGACCCCATCTCTTCCTCTTCAGTTGATGGTCAAATTCAGTAATGCGTTTCTTGTTCTTTTAAATATTTTGATTCCTGTGGTTTGAGAGAAAAATAACTACTTTATTATTTTATGTAGCTGTCAAACTTAGGGTGGGGACAACTGCCTATATTGTCCCTCCCCACTATAACAGGGGAGGAACAGTGTCTCCCTGCCCTCCCTCTTCTTCACCATCACTGTTACTCAGTACAATTCAGATAAGATGTTACCATAATACGTATTGACTGTAAGCCAGAGTTCATTTAAGTTCTACCACCTCACATCGCCATCAAGTGGCATCGTGACATCAGGAGGTGGGGACCTCTAGTTTTCCACTGTGTTAAGACTGAGAGGTGGTCTCAGTCAAGTTCACTTATTGTTTCCATATGTATGTTTGCACCTGCAAATAGGCGTGCCTCAGACAGTTGGGAAGCATGTCAGTGAATCTGGCATGAAAATAACAAAATTATTATTACATAGATGTGTATTAAAAATTATACCATTGAGGTTTTTTTGCCTGCAGCCCCAATGCCCCAATCCGTGTGTTTACCATTTAATTCTCCATCTATGAAATGTTCCCTTTCAACTTCCATTAATTGTTCTAGATCTTGTGGAAGTAAGAGGACAGTTGGTGTTTTATATATTGTGGACATGCAAGCCTGCGTGTTACTTTTACGTACATTTATGCTCATGTCCTCTATATGCGTAAGCGTGAGTGAGTGAAGAAATTTGGGTGGCTCTTAACATCAAAGTCTCGAGAGCCGATATATATGTATAAGCCCTGCAATATTTATTGGGTGGTGGTTTAACCCATGTTTGATTAATATTGCTGTTCCACCTCTAGCAGCAGCATGGTCAGTTCTGTAAATGGTAACCACATACACTGAATCTGTGATGTGGTTTAAGAAAAGTCTCAGAGATCAATGCTGCATCAATACAATATGTGGCAAGGCATTGGCTAGCTCATATGTGTTGTTTTTAATTCCAGCAGTGCTCATGGGCGCCGGCAGCAGGGTGCAAGGGGGTGCACTTGCACCCCCCTGTCAGGAAAGATAATATATAGAAAAAATTAAATTTTTTTTATTAAGTTACTGTTTGAATAAAAACTGAAGGCGTCTAGGTTGCTGTCCAAATTTGTTCATCACCTTGTCAATAAATTCAGTATCCTCCTCTACTCTTTTCCTGTGAACACTGAGCATGCACAGACCGCTTAGCCTCGCGTTTCCCATCATTGAGCGATTCCACGTCTTGACACGTCGTAACGTGCTAAATGTAAGTTCAATGCTACATGTTGTTGCTGGAATAGTTAAACCAATTTTGATTGCCTCACATACCGCTGGGTAAAACGGAGTGGCTTGAGCAATTACATCTGCGTATTCAACAACAGATTCATTAAAAACCGCATTATTTGCTTCATTTGTCTTCATCATCTCGTACCATGTGGTAGTCTTGGCATTAAAATTATGTAGAAGACCTCCGTAGAGGTTCTGTATATCTTCTGCTATCGCTAAAAATGCTGATTTGTCTAATTTTCTCATATTTTCTGGGTGAAGCTGCATAAGCGAAAATGCTTTCTTGTGTGTTGAAGAAAATCGATTTTTTAGTGGAGAAATATAGATATTCCAAAAAATTCTTCCACATTTTCAGATAGTTGATTTGATCTGTAAGTCTGTTTTGCCACTACTCGAGGACGCTTAAATTCAACATCCAGTTTTTCACTAATTTTTTGAGCTTTCTCGAAAATGACCGCAAACTCCATAGAGGCATTATCGCGATGAGATTGAAGCACATCAGTTAATTTATTTACGTGATCGTGTATTGCCTTTATATTCATATTTAATTCTTGTAATTGCTTGCACACGGGTTCAAGTTTGGCAGAATAGGCAGCAATTACTAAAAGTGTCACAACGTATGTTGGAGTAGTTGCAATTGTGTAGAGCTGATACGCTTTGCTTTTCGTTGTAGAGTTCGGCGCGTCCTGCGAAAGTTCTTCTAAAACTTGTACAATAATCAGAAAGTTTTCAGAAAATTTTCTGATACTTTTGTACTTTGCTGTCCAACGCGTTTCACAAAATAGAGGTATATTTGGAATTTTATTCCACCGTAACGTACTCTCTCTAAAAAAATTTATAATGTCCTTTGTAGTCCCAGCAGTATTTCTCACTTCACTGACAGTATTCAGGTCATTAATGACAAGATTCAATACATGGCTTGCACAGTGGAAAAATAGGGCTCAAGGATATTTATCATTAATAATTTTCTGAACACCATCTACGTGACCTACCATTGCAGCACACCCGTCGTATTCTTAGCCAACAGGTTTATTTAAATCAAAATTACAATCTTGCAGGAAGCGAATAATTGTTTCCAAAATGGCTTTTGCGTTCAATTCTTGTACCAGTACGTATCCGAGGAATTCTTCACAAATTATTGGTNTACGTGACCTACCATTGCAGCACACCCGTCGTATTCTTAGCCAACAGGTTTATTTAAATCAAAATTACAATCTTGCAGGAAGCGAATAATTGTTTCGAAAATGGCTTTTGCGTTCAATTCTTGTACCAGTACGTATCCGAGGAATTCTTCACAAATTATTGGTTTATTATCATCTTTATGATAACGTAGATAGCGAACACCAATCGATAATTGCTCTGTGCCACTAATATCAGCAGTCTCATCAGCCAAAACCGAAAAAGCCGAAGCATGTTTCACATCCTCAATTATTTTGTTTTCAGAACATCGGAACCAATTTCAATCAATTCGTTTTGAATTTGATGCGATATGTATAAGGAATTTTTTGCTCCTGATTCTAAATGGTTCTTCAAAATCTCGTCTCCTGAGTCAACTCGAAAATGTAGCAGGTCTGTACAAACAGAACCCTCGTCCACTTTCCCACAAAGTGGAAGGTCATGTCACCCGCAAAATAAAATTGTTGATATGATAGATCGAAGTTTTAAACAATTTTCTTCAACTTCGTTGTGATATGCCGTATTTAAAGATTCATGAACGCTTAGTCCCCTTCTATCCATGATCTTTTCAAATGTATTTGACAAAGCCAGTGCATCACAATGCCACTTACTTGTCGCATGAGACTGTGCAGCTTCATGAAACTTTTGATATTTGAGGCAAGGAGAAACTATAAACTGTCCTTGTAGACCGCGCTGCACTGGAGGCCGAAATAAAACACATATCCTACACAGAGGTCCCTTTGCTATAGCTGAGTAGGCTAACCACGGATATGTTGTAAGCCATTCATGTCGGAAAGCTCGTTTAGCATCAAGGTTAATGTCATTTTTAAAATTGTACATGTTACTAGGGTTCCAAGGATGTCTCAGTAATTTCAAATGTAGATCATCATTGATTTGATAACCGAGGTCCAAGCACAACCCAATATCCAATAATGAATTAGTTGTGCTTGTGTTAGAAAAGTCGAGCGATACATCTGCTTGAAAATCTTTACATGCAGAGCTGGTACCTTTAAGGTAAAAGGATTCTTATATAATAAATAAACTAATAAATTAACGCATTCAGAAAAAAAAAATCAAAAATATTTTATGAAATGATATGATGTATACTTTACCAATTTTTGTGATAACAAATCAGTTAACATTTAAGTAGTTATTTTAAAAGCTTTTATTAATTTATAAAGCTTTAAATTTTTAATGTATATTTTTATAACTTCTATACATAATCATTCTAGAGAAAATAATACAAGAGTTTAAATAATGAATAATAAGTTGAAAATTAAGTTGAGACTTTTTTTTACTATGTTTTATGGGTACTGGTTACTATTTTTTTCTTTCAGTGTAGTATAACAAAAATGTGAAGTATTTTCTATTATTATTTCGTTGTTTTTGAGTCTTATTTTCCTCTGTATGCGGATAATAAACAATACATTAAATGATTTGCGTAGAAACACCAAAACAACATACCTGTACTATCTAGTCTGTCTGTATCCAGCCTGGATGTCTTAATATGAGGTGAATCACCTTCATCAGAATGATGATTATGTTTTTTACACAAAAAACGTCTTATGTCACTCATAACTTGAACAAAAATTAATAAGATACACAACAAATTACCTAAAAAGGACTATAAATAGAGTTGCAGTTTAAGCAGATTTATTACAGACAACTTATTTGCGCACTATCGACAACTACAATTATTAATAGGTACAATTAAAAAAGCGTGAATTGACGCGGTCGCAGGCGGGAAATCCTCCGCATCCGTCGTATGGCAGCGGGGATTCCCTGAGCAATAATGCCAACCATCGACTACAGAGATTAAGTATGTTTTCGGTGAGCGAAATATATTCAATCAAATACCCGCGCAATTTGAATTTGACATTACATTTATCTACATAAGATGCATGTATAATTCTATATTTTATATTAGTTAATAGTATAATGTGTAGATGCAGATGCACCTCCCTGAAAGCAATCCTGGCGGCGCCCATGGCAGTGTTATAGATGGGGATTAGAAGTGTATTTTGTTGGTTTGTAGCCATTTTAATAGCCCAAGTGACTTATAGCTTCGATAAAAATTGCTGGTTTGTGCAAGAGTGAGGTTTCCTCCCAAATGAGTTGATAATATGGCTTGAATTTTTTAATTTAATTAGCATATTCACACACATGGAGAATTTCTGCGAGCTCCAGCCTGCTGCTCATGTCGTCTTGTGCTGGAGTGTGTATGGGGGCATGGGTGTGATTGGTGGTTGGCCTTGTCTCTGGGCCAATCACGACTTCAGCTTCTTGGGAGGCATTTTTGTGTGTGCGACTGTACCTTGTTGTTTTGCACGCCAGGTGTTCACAAGGGGGAGGTGGAGACGAGAACTGCTCCCAGTTGTTTGTGTAAGGTGCCTGCATGTGCGTGACCTCACGAGTGTGTGCTATTTTTATGTTCTTTGGGCCGTTTTGGCCATCCTGGCGACTTCTTTCTACTATTTTCACGAAGTGGGGGCATTGCTTCCATGCTGCAGTGTCTCTCTCAGNGTTGTTTGTGTAAGGTGCCTGCATGTGCGTGACCTCACGAGTGTGTGCTATTTTTATGTTCTTTGGGCCGTTTTGGCCATCCTGGCGACTTCTTTCTACTATTTTCACGAAGTGGGGGCATTGCTTCCATGCTGCAGTGTGTCTCTCCGCTCCACAGTTTCCACATTTTTTTGGTGCACTGTCTGGAGACAATGCACTTGCTGCACAGCTGTGTGCCTGTGCAACAAATGCACTTGGGTGCCAGGTTACATCTTTCAATCATATGGCCATATTCTCCACGTTGTTTGCATTGTGGGACGTCTTCTGGCCGGGACGTGTATTTCTTGACAGAGACTTGGGTCCAGTGGAGTTGTTTTATTTTCAAAATTATGGTGTCCGAGGGCCTGACCACGACACAGAAAATGCTAGTGCTGACACATGTAACTGTGCCGTCTGCATGTGAATATTTCTTGTTAAACTGGTATATGTTGGTGACCTGGATGCCTGGCTTTTACAGCTAATCCATGATATCTTTGAGGGTGTGTTGTTCGAACCCCTTAATGATGGCTTTGATGTTACATTCATCTGAGTGTGCATGAGTGTAGAATTGTGTGGCATGGGCTTTGAGTCACTTGACGGCCGTGTTATAGCCATCCCGCATCTCGAAAGTGAGACGAAGCTCTTTGCAACGTATCAGGGTGTTTTTTAAATTAATATTTTGTTTCTCGAAAGACTATAAGCAATGGTTTTCAGTTGTCCTGGATCTTTGATGAAGATTTGTACACTTTTTTACTATGGTGTGGTTTCTCGCTGTGTCCCCATGCGTGTTTCTGGCAGCAGCTGCATGTATTTGTTTGTTGTAGGGATAGGCACGTTTATTTGCATGGGCTTTGGCTTGCCAGTCTTGTGCCCAGCAGCTCCTTTATAATATTTGTCAGTGTGCTATTTCATGTCACAGGACTTCAGTACCTGTCTATGTCAGAGTCGTCTGTTTCCACGACTTTGCGCTGTCACTTCATACAGGCCGCTTTTGCCTCCATTTTTTGAGTGGATGTGTTTATTTGTGCTTGTATTAAAAGCACTACAAATTAAATAAACCTAACAAGTGTGCTGCTATTCCAATTTAAATGTGTACGTTCCACTGGCTGACATTCTTGGAACTAGTTAACCAGGGTCAAGCTAAGCTGGAGAGATGCTGCACCCTAGGTGGCTCTGGATATAGTTTACTTTCTGACCGTGGTAGTATGAAGGCATCCTCCCATGTGAGTTCTTGGCATTACAGAGGTGATTCCTGA
Source organism: Clitarchus hookeri (assembly GCA_002778355.1). NCBI lineage: Eukaryota > Metazoa > Arthropoda > Insecta > Phasmatodea > Phasmatidae > Clitarchus > Clitarchus hookeri. The sequence continues at coordinate 310,844 of NQII01000211.1, forward strand.
TTGGCAGGAGCTGTCTGCCAAACCCCATTTGCTTTCCTTCTGACTGGCTGGGTTGTTTGGCCAATCCCTGTCTGCTTCCCTCCTGGTTGGCTGAGACGTTTGGCCAATCAGGGACGAGCTTGCCTCTGTCATTTGTTCCAGCTTGTTTTGGTTGTTTTTGAAAAGTGATGCCCAGGTATTGTTCAGTTTAAATCCATCTTCCCTGTTAATGTTGGCTGGAAGATTTAATATTTAAATGGCCTCTTGTAATGATCTTTTCTTGTAGTTTGGGACATTGGCTATTGTACTGTATTTGACAAATTCAATACTATGGGTGGTTGCAACTGAGTACTGTGGGTGGTTGCAACCAAGTTTTCTGCTATGACTGACCGAAGATTTTCTTGTTTGTCCTGGTGATGACTCTCCTACAAGTTTTTCCTACGTAAACCTTGCCACAAGAGCAGGGAACTCTATATAAAACAGCTAGGGTGTCTTGTCTTTTACTGAAGTGGAGCACTTTCTATCTTGTTTATGGGTTACAATATTGTGCATATATTGTTTTTTTTTTTAGAATTCGAGCCAGTGGTCAGAGATTCCTTTGTTTACGTCCATAATATCTATTTTCTTGAAGGACAGTTGTGGACAGAGGATTTCTCTCTTCCTTAAGGGTGGCCACCTTGCAAATCCCCCTGGCCTTGTGTATCAGGGTTGAAATAACTTTAATTTTTTGCAAATGGCGAATGGTGTGAGTTTTCCTATATATATCCATTTGTGTGTGTTGGCTTCCGATATACTGTATGGCCCAAGTGGTTATCCACTTCCCTTGTAACTAATACATTCAGAAAAGGCAGCTTTACATCTTTTTCCACTTCCATTGTAAACTGAATGTTCAGGTGGATATTGTTCAGATGTGCTAGGAAATCTTTAAGTTTCTCTCTTCCATGGCTCCAGATGGTGAAGGTGTCATCAACATATCTGTACCAGCACTTTGGTTTGTATTGGCTTATACCGATTGCTTTTTACTTAAAGTCTGCCATGAAGATGTTTGCCAAAAGAGGAGAAAGGGGTGAACCCATGGCAGCCCCTTATTTTTGTACTTAGTCTGTTCCCTGAACACAAAGAAAGTTGAAGATATACAATTTTCAGTATGCTTCCCAATGTCAATTTTCATTCAGGGGGAAAAATGAGATTCCAACCAAAATACTAAAAATGTATGCAAAAATCATTGCTGCAGCTACTTGTATTTATCATTAATGAATCATTTGATAGCTGGGTTTTCCCAGATGATCTTAAATTAGTTAAAAATAATTCCACTTTACAAAAAAGGGGATATAAATTATATAAACAATTATATACCTATTTCTATTTTATATGTAATATCAAAAATCTTTGAAAACTCAATGAAAAAGAGACTTGGAAACTATCTAGAAAAATTTAAATTATTAAATTCATTTCAACATGGTTTTAGTAAACGTAAAAATACTGAATCTGCAATTGCAGAATTTACTCATTGCAGAATTTACTCAATACACAGGGGATGGACAAAATAATATGAACACCATGCAATATAGTACATTTTGTTGCATGTTGGCAACACTGCTTCCGTATAAATAATGTGACGCGTATGTATTGCACAGTTTACGTGCCAAGTCTTGTAGGTTATATTTCAGTGTATTATACGCTTTGTTCTGCGACGGTTAAAACAAGTGATAGGTGAAATGTGTGATCTCTCAGACTTTGAAAGAGGGCAAGTCGTTGGTGCTCGGTTAGCGGGAGCGTCTGTGACGAAAACAGCTGAATTGTTTAACGTTTCATGAGCGACAGTATTCACGGTAATGACATCATATATAAAACATGGTAAAACATCATCGGCGAAGAGGAATAGTGGGCGAAACCCAAAGTTAACTGACAGAGACCGACAAACATTAAAAAGAATTTTGGCCAGACAACATAAAACTACCATGGCAAAAGTAACAGCAGAACTCAACACTCACTTGAGTAATACTGTTTCGACAAAAACAGTACGGCGGGAGCTCCACAAAGCTAACATTCATGGAAGGGCTGCAATTGCGAAACCCTTTATAACGGAAGCCAACGCTAAGCTGCGAAAGAAGTGGTGCCACGATCATAAAACCTGGACACTTGATGATTGGAAGAATGTGGTATGGTCCGATGAATCATCGTTTACATTGTTTCCTACAAACGGCCGGGTTTATGTATGGAGAACCCCAAAAGAAGCCTATGATCCGAACTGCCTGCTTCCTACAGTCAAGCATGGGGGAGGTTCCGTTATGATTTGGGCAGCTATATCGTGGTATTCAGCTCATCCTCTCATTCACATCACTGGCCAGATTACTGCGAATGAATATCTCGACATCCTCAATGATGAAGTTCTTACTATGACTAGCATATTGCTGCCAAACACTGCCATATTCCAAGATGATAATGCCCCCATACACACAGCCAAAAAGGTTCAGTCTTGGTTTGAGGAGCATCAGAATATCATCAAACATCTTCCCTGACCAGACCTCAACATAATTGAACCGTTATGGGGAGTTTTAGAGCAGAGAGTGAGGAGCAGATTTCCATCTCCAACATCATTGAAGCAATTGGTGGATGTTTTGATACACGAATGGGACAAAATTCCGTTGGAAACTATTCAGACTCTCTACGAATCTATTCCGCAAAGAATTGCAGCTGTTATAAAGCAAATGGTGGCCCAACACCTTATAAATAAATAAATATTGTGTATATGTCAGGTGTTCATATTATTTTGTCCATCCCCTGTATATAGGAGGCATTGGATAGTAATAAAAGTACCGTTGGAATATTTTTAGACTTATCCAAAGTATTTGATTCGGTAAACCATAATATACTCCTCAATAAACTAGAAGCACTTAGAATTAGAGGTTTGGTAAAAAAATGGTTTAAGTCATACCTTCATAATAGAACACAATTAGTTGAAACAACAACTACAAATAGTCATAACTACCGACAAAGTTACCGCTCGATTCCCAAAAAGTATATCAATATTAGTATCCCACAAGGTAGTATTTCAGGTCCAATTTTATTTTTGATTTATATAAACAAATTGGGAAAATGTAGGCCTTAAGTTACAGTGATATAATATTCTCTACGGATGACATAAATTATGTAATAAGTAGTAAGGACAATATTACACTACAAATGAAAGTAAACCAACTCCTAACTGAAATTAATAAATGGGTTTGGTCAAATCAGTTAAATTTAAAAGTGAATAAAACTAAACTGATTCAATTATTTCTTAAGAAAAAACCAAATAATGTGAATGTAAAACTGTATAGTAAAGACATTGTAGGAGCTGATAAAAATATTTTTAANGACAATATTACACTACAAATGAAAGTAAACCAACTCCTAACTGAAATTAATAAATGGGTTTGGTCAAATCAGTTAACTTTAAAAGTGAATAAAACTAAACTGATTCAATTATTTCTTAAGAAAAAACCAAATAATGTGAATGTAAAACTGTATAGTAAAGACATTGTAGGAGCTGATAAAAATATTTTTAAATGTATTTACTGACAAAAAAATATGTTTGAATCACCATATAAAAATGCATTCAAATAAACTAAGCAAAGCTTGTTATCATCCTAAGAACATTAGCTGGCAAATACAGTAAGCAGTGTTGCAAAAGTTGTTACTATACATATATACATTCTACTAAAATTATGGAACTATTTTTTGGGGTATAAGTAAGCAGAACCTAAACAAAGTTTTCACGATTCAGAAAAGGGCAGTTTGTATAATTTTACACAATCATGATCAAACCTTTTGTAAACCCTTTTTTAAAGTAATGAGCATACTCCCTACCCCTGGTATTTATATCAACAATTCCATATTATTCATAAAAAAATATACACACTTCTGATTATCGGTTAAATACCCAAGTCCACCACCACAATACTAGAAAAAAAGAGGACATTCACATTTATTAGGTTAATATGAATCATGCCTTGAAATTAGTACATAACAATAGAGTAAAACTTTACAATCACCTAACTCACAGTTTAAAGAAAATCAATAACTACAAAACATTTTGAAATACTTTATTTGATTTCTTAATTGATAAATGTTATTATGATGATGATTAGTGTATGAATTTGAAAAAAATTAAAATAATGTAAGTAAACTGTCTTTCAGGTGGCATACATTATATAGTTATACATATTTTTTTGATTGTATATTGTAAGGGTAATACTGTTCTCATATTATTGTTAATTTTGTTTTATAATATATTAAAAGGGTAATACTGTACTTATATTGTCAATCTTGTTTGTGATATTTGTAAAGGTAATATTGTACTTGTATTATATTGTCAACTTTGTTTTTTATGTCAAAAATTATACTGACGAGTCCTATAGCACTTGTTTGAGGCTCTAAGTGGACAATAAAACAATCAGTCAACCAATAAATCAATCAATCAATTAAACTTAGAAGGGACTGCCATGGGTTCACCCCTTTCTCCTCTCTTGGCCAACATCATGGCAGACTTTGAGGGAAAAACAATCAGTACCAGCCAATGCAAACCAAAGTGCTGGTACAGATATGTCGATGATACCTTCACCATCTAGAGCCACGGAAGAGAGAAATTTCACTGCTGATACTTACCCTTGAAGACGGTGGCTGCAAGGTCTTTCAAAATGTCACCAAAAACAATGTAATGTGGCCACAACCCAGAAGCCAAGAATATAAAGACAACGGCCACAAAAGCCTACAAACTTAATTTATTCTAAATTGTTTCTGTTTCCAGACCATGCATTTATTTACTAGCCATATAAAAGAATAGTGGTATCAAGTTATAAAATCAAAAAATTACTTTTGTTGATAATCATGACATACAGGCCATTTAACATTTCAATAAGTATCACTTATTTTGTACTGCCTGTCAGCCTGTTCTTATAAAACAGATCAACAAAAGAAGGCTTAAATATGCTTTTCTGAATGAAGCCAGAGTTAAAATCAACCATCAAAAATAATATTAAAGCTTTCAACCGCACACAATTTGCACCTTTTGTGTCACCACTCACTCTTACCTTGCCTAGCCACATTTGACATCTAATTTTTCAATTTCTAGGTCAGTTCTCTTCACATTTTGAGAATATCTATATTTAATTTTCTGTTAGTTTCAAAGTCATTAATGCCTGTTATTTAATACTAAACTATATCTTAATCAATAAACATCATAAAGAGACATATTTCCTTATACAGTACTGTTACAAGTGGAACCTCATCCCAAGCAAGCACTGCTAGTCTGACACAGTAGAGGCGGGGGGGACCTAGGTACCTCCCCTCAGGTGAACCCAGATGGAGGCTGCTACATCACCATGGAGGGATGACTGACTCTTAACCTAAATTGGCATCACCCCCCACTTTCTGGAAGAGTCGGCAATTGCGGACTACTGCACAAACTTTCTGGTCTTCACATCCCTCAATGCATTGTAGTGTGTGAAAAAGGTTATGGGTTAAGGCACTGGCACTATAAATACAGCCGCAGCTGGACGGTTGGGAGTCTTGATAGCCATGTAGCAAAATGAGATGAATGGTGAATGGAGATAAGGCCATCAAAGAAAAAGGAAGAGCAGTGGATGAGGGTGTCAGGGGCTGTGATGGATGAGCGTATGTGCAGCGGCAACGAACAAGAGTACAAGAGTGCTGTAGAAGGTGAGGTATTTGGTAAGTAGTGTGTGGCAATGTACGGGAGAGCTTGGGGTTATCCAGAACGTTCGAGACAGGAAGGGCTGGTGATATCTGGACTGAAACTATCAATTAATATATAATTTTAGTTGTAATTATATAGGTGTTAAGAAACTGTTAAAAAAGACTGATTTGAAATTTTTGATTGCATTAATTTATGTGAGGTGACAGATGATTTTGTAAATAATAGTTTTAAATAACAAGGGACAGCCATTATGTAACAATTTTAAGTCTAGCGTATTTTTATTAATTGTTTACAAATAAATTAGAAGATTATTATAAATAGTTTTATTTCATCAAGACCTCCATCCCTTAAGGAACCTGGCTATGCTCAGAGGCTTAGGAAAATTGTAGCACTGGTGTCAGAAGTGGGATGGAGGCTTTTTTTAACTAATCATTTTGTACATAAGATTACACAAAACAGGCAATTAATTAGTAGGATAAACTTATAACTATAGCAGTAGTAGTCCCCAAAATAATTAGAGTTTTGTGAATGCTAACAAGGAAAATGTCAGCAGATATGGAAGCACTACATGCTTAAAATAAAAGACTACGTGGTCAAATAAGCAGTGTCAGAGAAACTGTAAAAACTCAAACAAGTAGTGATAGGGAACTTGTACATTGTGTTAATGAGAATATATACAGCAAGACAGACAGAGTGAAAGAAAATGTGGACCAGAAAATAGACAGTATTAGCAAAGTGGTACATAAACTGGAAGAGAAACGAAGCAATGCGAATGAAAATGTAGATTAAAGGTAAAATATATTATACACTGTTCACTGTAAAGTGAGCACTTTTGAAAACCCTCTCATTTGGAATAAAAGTCAATAAATGTATTTTATTTTAGCATTAGACATTAAATTTGGAGTGTGGTGGAATTCACACATTTCGTTTATTACATACATGGCAATATTTATTTAAAAAGGTGGTTAAAGGATAAACAATGGATGAAAGGAAAAAAAACTAGGGCCTGAAAAGTGCACACTTTATAATGAACAGCCGATAGTGATTTAGTGAATAATAAAACATACTGTGTGTACAAGAAAATTTACAGTGTGAGTGGAACTGGAGGTGAGTAACCTCAAAGAAGAAATGGCAAGAATTCCTACAGCACCACGGAAAAATATCCTCTGAGTAAGCAATTAGTGAGGAGCTGAGACCGACCTCCACCAAACTAATGAAAGTGGGCAGCAAGGAAAAGGTAGAGGTTGCTGCCAGTATAGCAGTCACAGGAGAGGTCCAGCTGTTCTGCAGTGTGGGTATGCTTCAGCCAGGGGTGGGTAAAAGCATCATAATTAAGCGCACCCCCTATAGTTGAGATGCATCTTGGCGTGAATAACGGCATTAGTTCGAGATACCATAGCTCTGAATGGTTGGACTGATGACCCACAGGCTTACTACCTCACAGATGTACCAAGGAGCTCTGCACTGAGCATACTGCAGTCCCTGCCAGAACAATATCAACTGGAGTACTCCACACTGGTGTCTGCATTGGAGCTGCGTTTTGGTGGCCGATACATGTGACACACCAACTATGTTGAACTGTGAAGCTGTGCCCAGTGACCAGGCAATCAACTGCAGGATATATGGCAGGACAATATGCTGCTATCCCACCTTTCTCAGAAGGGGAGTCCTGAGTAGGCATGCAATGTCAATGCAGTCACCTTCTTCGAGGATGCTATTGCCCATGCAGATGTGTGCTGAGTGGTACACCTGGCATCACCACGCAGCATGCAGGATGCCCTGGCCTGAGCATTGGAGGTGGACTCTGAAGCAGGAGCTGATACCCCAGCATGCAGTACAGACAGCTACACTGTGTAGTGACAATGATAGAGATTGCATCTTGAATGTCTTGAAAATACAGCTCACCATAACAGGCATTGCTGCCAGAGTCTGTACTATGAAGTCCCGCTTTTCTCCAGGTAAGCATCCGGAATGTTGGGAGTGTGGCCGAACATGATATTTGAGAGCCCAGTGCCCCAATGGAACTCCAATACCCAGCCAGATATGAAAATAATTGAGAGCTCGTTGAGGAGACTGAAGTCAGCAGTGGGGGAACTTCTGAACTCCATACAGGCAGTAGCACTTGTCCTTCATTGATGGAGGCACTGAGAATAATGGAACTGTGGAAAGAAGGGACACTTACCAGCCTGGTGTTCAGGGATGCCACCTGATACCAATCATTGAGAAACGGGCAAAATTACAGCTTCACTAACAATTAGATATAACAGCAACAGAAATGCTAATGTGATGCACAGTCTTGCAAAAACTACTAGCAACACCATACCTAACAGAGATGATCGCTACAAAGTGGAATGAACAAAAACAATGTAACCGGGCTGACTAAGAAGTCATCTTGCCATTAAAATAGACAAGTCAATGAGCAAAGTTTAACTAAGAGATGTAGTTGAACAGATACTACTTCTTGGGAAGAAAGGCAGACATAGAGCAGGAGAACACATCTCGGTGCCAAGGATGTTGAGAAGGCCCTTATCAAATGTTGAAGCAAGTAAAATAGTCTTTCAAATTAGTTATTGGGACTCCCTGATGGAAAAATTTAAGGTTGCCCACAGCAACTGACTGGTGGTTTACAAAGGTCAAGAAGTTGGGGAGTCTGTTTGCAATGAACAAACTTGAGGAGGGAACAGTGTTACATGTGGATCCTCACGCCAGGCACTTGCAGCCAGTCTGATGTGGTGGGGGTGGGGGATTACCCACCTCTCCTCCAGGCGGACCCAGACAGCATTACATCACCAGATGGGAAAGGGAATGATTGGCAGCTGACCTGAACTGGTTTCAAGACCCCTGCCACCTCCTGGAGGAGTAAGGAGCTGCTAGTGACTGCATGAACTTTTTGGTCATCGCCTTCCTTGGCGCAATGCAATGAGTTAAAAAGGTTCTGGGTTAAGGCCCTGACACTACAAATATCACCACAGCCAGAGGGTCAGGAGTCTTTGATAGCCATACGGTAAAGTATGGTGAATAGTGAACAGAGATTGGGCCATTGAAGAAAAGGACTGGCAGAAAACGAGTGTGCTATGAAGAGTGAGGTATCTGACAAGTAGATTGCAGCTGTGTACAGGAGCGCTCAGGATACTCCAGAAGATTCTGAATAGGAAAGAGTGGTGACATATGTACTGAAATAAAGTGGGATTGAATGGGCGAGTGAAACAGACTTGATTGATAATACTGGAACTGTCGGGCATCAAATATATAATTTTAATAGTAATTAAGTAGGAGATAGAAAATTTTATAAAGAATGGTTTTTAAATGTTTGTTAGTTTTAATTTCTGTGAGGTGATGGACAATTATGTAAATATTAGTTGTAAATAGCAAAGCCAATTATTGTCAAAATATTATATCTAGATTTACTTTTGAATTGTATATAAATAAATTAATAAATTATTATTAACTCTGTTTATTTAATTAAGACATTTATCCCTTAAAGAATTTGGCTCAAGTAGTACATATTTTTTCTTAGAAATAAATTTGGGGAATGAATGTAGCAGTTGACATCTTGTGACAAACATTTTATTTACACTGAAGAGCCAAAAAAAACTGGTACACCTGCCTAATATAGTGTAGGGCTGCAGCGAGCACGCAGAAGTGCTGCAAGACGACGTGGTATGGACTCGACTAATGTCTGAAGATATGCAGGAGGCAATTCACACCATGAATCCTGCAGGGCAGTCCACAAATCCATAGGAGTGCGAGGCGGTGGAGATCTCTTCTGAACAGCACATTGCAAGGCATCCCAGATATGCTCAATAATGTTCATGTCCGGTGATTTAGGTGGCCAATGAAAGTGTCTAAAGACAGAAGAGTGTTCCTGGAGCCACTCTGTAGCAACTCTCGACATGTGGGGTGTCGCATTGTCCTGCTGGAATTGCCCACATCCGTCGGAATGTACAATGGACATAAAAAGGGTGCAGGTGATCGGACAGGATGCTTACATATCTGTCCCCCTGTTGACATGTAGGGTCCATGGATTCATGAGGATGTCTCCATACCCGTACATGTCCATCCGCCCGATACTATTGGAAACGAGACTCGTCAGACCAGGCAATGTGTTTCCAGTCATCAACAGTCCAATGGCGGTGTTGGCGGGCCCAGGCGAGGCGTAAAGCTTTGTGTCGGGCAGTCAACAACGGTACACGAGTGGGCCTTTGGCTCCGAAAGACCATATCAATGATGGTCTGTTGAATAGTTCGCACGCTAGCACTTGTTGATGTCCCAGCATTGAAATCTGCCCCAATTTGAGAAAGGGTTGCATGTCTGTCACGTTTAATGATTCTCGTCAGTCGTCGTTTGTCCTGTTCGTTCACAATCTTTTTCCGGCTCCAGCGATGTCGAAGATGTGATGTTTTACTGGATATTCACGGTACTGAAATGGTCATACGCAAAAATCCAAATTTTATCGCTATCTCGGAGATGCTATGTCCCATCTCTCGTGTGCCGACTATAACACCATATTCAAACTCACTTAAATCTTGATAACCTGCCATTGTAGCAGCAGTAACCGATCTAGCAACTTTGCCAGAAGCTTGTTGTCTTATATAGGCGCTGTCGACCGCATCGCGTTACTCTGATTGTTTCCATACCTCTGTTATTTGCATATGCACACCAATACCAGTTTTTTTGGCTCTCCAGTGTATAATACAGCATATTTAATTTGATATAAATAGTTATTTATTAATTCTCCCCTATTATACAGATAGGCCAATCAGAGAAGAGGGGTATTTTAATCATTGTACACAATATTACTTCAATGAATAAGCAAGATAACTATCAGTCACCTGAGCAGTTTACAAGAAACAACACAGATAAGCTGGCTTGTGTTGCCCGTTAGTGCTTAGTAAACTATCACTTTATCTGATATGCAGTCACTTCCTTTTTCATATATTTCTATGTTATTAAAATACATTTATATTTCTGATGGTGAATTAATTGTTTTGTATCCTTTACTTAATAAAAAATAATCCTGAGTCATTAGTTTTATTTATCATAAACAAGTAAATGTTTTCTACAAAACTGTAAGACAAAATACAAAAGAAAACTAAGGAAGTTGCCCTTTGCTATGTCACATTGTTATTTACACAGTTGACACAATCAATGAACAAAACCCACAAAAGAGATGTTCAAATACCTTGTGGGTTAGCATTTGGATTTGATAACTGTTTGGCATTTATGCTGCATGGTTCTGGCTAGTCTCTCATACCTATTACAACTAATGCTGTACCATTCATAAAGTAACTATTCTTTTCAGCTCTTCCTTGGAAGATACATTTCTGCTGTATACTCGAGACTTTGGAAATGCCCATAGATGTTCAATGGGGTTGAGGTCGCAAGACTGAGGAGATATTTTAAATTGTTTTGAAATGTTCCATTTCAACCATTCTTTACTAAGAATAGCCACATGTATGCTTTTGGTTATCATGTTAAAAAATGTAAGAAGGTAACAGTCCTAATTTTTTTTTGCACTTTGTTCAACATTCTTTTTTGGAATATCATTCTGCACAAACTTGTCCACTATATTATCAATATACTGAATGTTCCCAACCCCTTTCAAAGATATATGCCCAAACACCATAACTCAACCTCCCCATGTCCAACTGTGTGAGAAGTGTATTGGTAACATCATCTCCCACATTAGCTTTTCTCCACATTCTGCGGACATTATCTGAGCCAAAAAGGTTGAGTTAAGAGTCATCTGACCGGATGACATCATTTTTTGGAAGCCTAGTTCTTATTTAGATGCTATTTAGCAAAGACCAGTCTTGTAGCACAATTCTTATTGCTGATGCAGAGCCTCTTCCTTGCTATCCTGCCAGTATAGCAGTGCCTGCATAACAACAGGCAAACTATCTCTAAACATAATTTTTTACCGGTAAAAATTTCCCATTTGGCATGTAAGTGAGTGAGCGAAGAGATGCGGGCAGCTCTTAACATCAATGTCTTGAGAGCCGATGAGGGTGAAGCGAGGTGAGTATGAAGCAGCACCAAAATGAAAGAGCAGGGGAAATGGGAGATCCCCGAGAAAACCCGCCGACCAGCGGCATTGTACTGCACTACTCCCAATTGCAAAAATCCAGAGTGAACCAGCCGGGGACTTAACCTGGTTGGCTTTGGTGGGAGGCAAGCAGTCTAACCGCTCAGCCACCGGGGCCACAATTTTGCATATAGTTTAGGAATGCTTGTACAGGGACTGGATTTTATTCGCCACAAAATTAGTAATTATTCATGGTGTTCAGGTTTTCTCTAGTACTTTAATACATTAGCCTTGATGTTTTAATTTATTTACAATATACTAAACTGTTGCATAACTCCTGTTCATGATTTGTCCTATTTATCTTAAGGGAAATCCTCGTAGCACTAAATTTGCAATTTTCTCTTTCAGCTCAGAACCAAATTCTTTATCCTTACCCACTTTCTTGAAACTACTACAGAATATATACAAAACAGGAAAAATTAACTTTAAGGCACACACAACTCACAGCTGTTTACGCTAGACTCAAGGCCATCAAACTACTAAATACACACTATTTTATGGAGAGCAAACCGACTTTCATTTGTTATTACAAATAGCTTTTATTGTTATTCTCAGGGACTGCACTTGAAAGAAAATATATTGTGTACTAGGTTTGTACATTTTGCTCTTATCTATATTATACACAACCTTCACACAAAAGATTTCAATAACCTAATGGTAAAATATACCATTTTCTAATGGCTAAAACTGTATATTTATAAATAAGTGACATAAGCACAGCTATAACTTCTGTCATGTAACAAGACTATTTATAGATGTATCTTGCTAACGACAACTTTTGAACCAACATATATACTTGTTCCACAATACAGTGCTTTTTCCCACCAGCACAAATGGTCATCAGTACTTAACACAGTCTGAAAACATTTAGAGCACAGTAAATTTACAATCATAAGCACCTAGTTTTTAAGATATTCATAGTTAAAAATTAGTTCTCCTGGGAGGATCTTTAAATTAGAGGATGTAGGATTTACTTGAGATTGATCATATATAGGTACAGTGCTTTCACTATCTCCTGTTTCTACAATTTAGTATTTCAATAATATAATTTTAAAGACCATACCTCTGCAAGTTTTAGTTTTTCATTATTGTCAAGACCTCCAGAATCCACTTCGTCATCATCACTGTTACTATAGTCACTACTCCAAGTGCCACCATCTTCATCTTCCCCATTTTCAGGCAAGCCACGGTGTGGTACTCTCAGATTTAGCTCTTCATTTAAAACACTAAACTTATGGAGGACACTGTTTTGGTTTTCCCATGAACTGGTCTGTCTCAATGGCCTAGGAAAACAAAGAATACATTATTTAAAAAACTTTTATGAACTAAACTAATTAAAAATGTTTAAATTTGAAAGAGTGACAAACAAATACAGTGAGGTAGGAAACATTTTCAAAATAACATACATATGTATTTCAATAATATATGCAACTTATAATGTACATAAGTTCTGTAATCATGTCTTAGTAATAGGGTAAACAATAACAATTTAAGCATTTCTAAATTTCTACTAAAATGATGGAATCACACAACAAGCTCACAAAATTATTTGCTTGTCCATACTTCCTAAACATTAATTTCTATATTATACAGTGGTTTATAGAGTTCTAACACTTGTTCCAGATTACAGTGCTTGTTCCCACCAGCATAAATGGTCATCAGTACTTAACACAGTCTGAAAACATTTAGAGCACAGTGAATTTACAATAATAAGCTAAATTTTGAGATAGTATAATAAATTTTCTGTTTCCCTTTCAATATCCTGCACCTATTTTAAAGGACTAAAACTCCCTCACAACTTAAAATTAACTTCGAACCACAATGTGTCAGCAGCAACTCACTCACTGAGCTAGGTACAATTAATCATTAGTAAAACTGAGACAATGATATTTCTGTGATCTTGCTCTAATAATAGCAATTGCAGAGGTTGCAGAAATACTTACTGAGATGATTGCTCAGCACAGATTGTGGGAGAATACACGCTCAGCAGGTAATGCTGCTGAATACAGTCATGGGACGTCAAACAATACATATAGGTCAACAAAATCGCAAGAGTAAAAGAAATTAAAAAGTTGCTACGGTATGTGATGTACATGAGAGAGGTTAGGGACACAGCTTCAGTTCAATTATTACATCCAGCAGGTATCTCAGGTGTTTATACAGCCTGAAAAGGGCTATTCTACACTCTGGTATAATGATAAACTATTATGGGTTATGAATAGTAAATTATTGTAAATACTGGGAGTAATACCTGTCACATTATTAATTAAGGTAAATAGGTGGTGGTATTTGTTATTGTATTTTATGTGTAAAATTAGGTAAAGAGTATTAATGAGGCAGAATTTTTGGGTTTTGATAATTCTGTTAATAGTGCACTAGAAGTACGAAGGCCCGACATGGATCCAAGATTTTTGATGTTGTTAGAAAAACCAGAGGAACAAGGAAATAAGTTAAGATACTTTGAGGGATGAACAGAATGCAAGATTTGATAGACAGAAGAGATGAAAACTAAAGTGACACAAAAAATCATAGATGTAAGGGAAGAAATGGGGAACCAATTAAAATTATGTCAGGTTAGAATTACCAGACGACAAACACAGGTCAATGAAATACGTAATTAGTGTAGAGAACTAGAAAAAAATTGTAGGCGGAATTCAGGATTATCAAAATATCATGAAAGGGAAAAGTCGCTAAAAATGAGGAAGAAGTTACCAACATCTGGGTACAGGTGAATGAACAAAGAAATTCACTCTACTTTGTACAGAGAAGGGTTCAAGAAATCCAAGAAAATCTACAGGTTAACATAGAGAATATGTTTATTAAAAGTTTGGCTATTGAGCAAAATTTGGAAAATATAAGAGAGGAGGCTCGTAGTGTGGGCACGGAATGTTTGAGAAAATGTGAGGGAAAATTTGATCAACTTCGTAGGTAAAGTCATGTCACAAGGGGTGGCGACAAATCTGTATTGATGGTAGTCAAAGGGCTCAATGTAGATGTAGTTTTGGGTGCAGATTGGCTTCGAGAAAATCAAGTGGTAATTGACTATAAGGAACATTGCTTCCGGTTAACAGACATTGTTGTCCCTTTCGAGAAAGGATAAAATGGTAGAGAATCAGTCAGTCTACAGCTAGTATTGGGGCAAGTTGATGAAAATTTGGAGAGGTTGTGATGTGTAGTCGAGAAAGAATGTTTGTAAACAGGTGAAACAGAAAAGGTCAGTTTGCAGGGGGGTACCGAAGAACAGCAGTCACAACTGAAACAAATTTTGAGGGGAACAGCAGGTTTTTTTCCAATTTTCCAGGGTCAAATAGAAAATACCAATGCAAGCTAAATATTCGAGAACACCAACCATTTGTACAAAAACATATCAGATTGTCTACACTTTGAAGCCAGTCATAGCGCAGGAGATTTATAATATGGTAGATATTGGCATAATAGAGACACGCAGTTCAGAGTATATTAATCCAATAGTAGTGGTGAAAAAGATGACTTGGAGGAGGGGGGTCCATTTATGTTTTGATGCAAGAAAACTGAACAAAATAATTATACCAGATAGGGAATTACCAGAGCCTGTAGATAAATTTTTACAAAAATTTGAGGGTTGCATGTATTTCTCTAAAATATACTTGGTGACAACCTATTGGCAAATTCCACAAGCAGAGGAATGTATAGAGTATACGGCTTTCCCACATTTAGGCAAGACTTACTGCTTTAAGAGACTACCCTTCGGGTTGAATGTATCTGTTAGCAATTTTATCAGAGGTATAAAAGTAGTGCTAGGATCTGAAGTTCATAATTTGGTAACAGTTTATGTTTATGACATACTGATCACCACAAAAACTTTAAAGAGCACTGTCAAGTTATATATTTTGTGTTATGAAAGCCACAAGAAGGAGGGATGACAGCTAGCCAAAAAAAAAAAATCAGAATTTCTAAAAGAGGAAATTAATTTTATGGGAAACCTGGTGAGTGCACATGATATTAGAATATAGAATAGACCCAGAGAAGTTGAGGGCTGTAAGAGCCACCTACGAACAGAAAACAGCTTGAAAGGTTAGTGGGGTTTTTCAATTATTTTTGGAAGTACATAAAACATTTTAGCAAATTTCTGCCTCAATTCGGAGGCTATTGCAGAAGGGACAGCACTGGGAATGGGGAATAGAGCAGGAAGAGGCGGTAAAAGCCCTGAAGGAAAAATTATAAAATAAAAATACATTTACATCATCTTCGGTTAGACAAAAGATTCTACATGTCGTGTGATGCGTCACAGGAAGCAGTTGGTGCAATGCTATTTCAGGAAACAGAAAATCGGGAATAGGTACCTATCAGTTTTGCTAGCAGAGCACTAAACCCTGCAGAGGTCAATTACACCACCACAGAAAAGGAGTTACTTAGTATGG
The DNA here is from genome assembly GCA_002778355.1 of Clitarchus hookeri. NCBI lineage: Eukaryota > Metazoa > Arthropoda > Insecta > Phasmatodea > Phasmatidae > Clitarchus > Clitarchus hookeri. The sequence goes on from NQII01000211.1 coordinate 327,009, forward strand.
TGTTTGCTTGCTCAAAATTTCATTCTTATATTTATGGTACGAATACCACATTATTTACCAATCACAATGCTCTATGCCATATAAATAAGTGCAAGCTATTACAGTCGGATTACCAGGTAGGTATTTGCTATAAAAGAGTATTTTTTGACCTTTGAATATGTGCCAGGAAAGGAACAGGTAGTTACTGATGCATTGTCGAGGGGGGTGGTAGATGTAGAAGATATTCATAATAAGAAATTTCAGATTAATTCATTATGAGAGCAGATGGAACAGGTAATTACCGGTTTTAAGGAGACCCACAAAGAAATCAAGTGCGAAACTGCTACGGACAATAGAGTACAAAAAGTAATGTGTGAATTACAATCAGAGAACTATAGATATGTAATTAGAAAGAAATTTACAGAATGAGATGGGTATCTCTTACAGAATGTGGGAGATAGCAGAGTAAAATGGGTTATATGTGTTCCCGATAATATAAGGGGTACACTGAGTAAACTGATGTACACTGGAGAGCCAAAAAAACCGGTATAGGCGTGCATATGCAAATAACGGAGGTATGGAAACAATCAGAGTAATGCGATGCGGTCGGCAGCGCCTATATACAACAAGCGTCTGGCAAAGTTGCTAGATCGGTTACTGCTGCTACAATGGCAGGTTATCAAGATTTAAGTGAGTTTGAATGTGGTGTTATAGTCGGCGCCCAGAGAGATGGGACATAACATCTCCAAGGTAGAAATACAATTTGGATTTTCGCGTACAACCATTTCACTAGTGTACCGTGAATATCGGGAATCCAGTAAAACATCACATCTTCGACATCGCTGCTGCCGGAAAAAGATCGTGAACGAACGGGACAAACGACGAATGACAAGAATCATTAAACGTGACAGACGTGCAACCCTTTCTCAAATTGGGGCAGATTTCAATGTTGGGGCAACAAGTGCCAGCGTACAAATTATTCAACGGACCATCACTGATATGTGCTTTTGGAGCCAAAGGCCCACTCGTGTACCGTTGTTGACTGCACAACACAAAGCTTTACACCTCATCTGGGCCTGCCAACACCTCAATTGGACTGTTGATGACTGGAAACACGTTGCCTGGTCTGACGAGTCTCGTTTCCAATTGTATCGGGCGGATGGATGTGTACGGGTATGGAGACATCCTCATAAATCCATGGACCTTACATGTCAACAGGGGACTGTTCAAGCTGGTGGAGGCTCTGTCATGATATGGGGCGTGTGCAGTTGGCGTGAAATGGGACCCCTGATACGTCTAGATACGACTCTGCCCAGTGACAGATACGTAAGCATCCTGTCCGATCACCTGCACTCATTCATGTCCATTGTGCATTCTGATGGACGTGGGCAATTCCAGCAGGACAATGTGACACCCCAGACGTCAAGAGTTGCTACCGAGTGGCTCCAGAAACACTCTTCTGACTTTTAGACACTTTCATTGGCCATCTAAATCACCATACATGAAAATTATTGAGCATATCTGGGATGCCATGCAATGTGCTGTTCAGAAGAGATCTCCACCGCCTCGCACTCATATGGTTTTGTGGACTGCCCTGCAGGATTCATAGTGTGAATTGCCCATTGCATACCTTCAGACATTAGTAGAGTCCATGCCACGTCGTCTTGCGGCACTTCTGTGTGCTCGCGGGGGACCTACACGATATTAGGCAGGTGTACCAGTTTTTTTTGGCTCTTCAGTGTATTTGGAGAGTGGACATTTTAGGGTAACCAAGACAGTGAATTTATGTGCAACAATATTGTATATTTAAAGACATGTATAGAACAATTGCAAGGGTGTTGAGATCATGTTTACTGTGTGCCCAGACTAAAATAATGAATAGGAAATTTCAAGGGTATATGCAAAATGCATGGACTGTAAAACCATTGGAAGTAATATGTGTGGATTGGTTCGGACCCTTGCCCAGGGGCAGAAGTGGTGACAAATATTAGTTAGTTATTACAGATGCATTTACAAAGTTTGTAAAATTGTATCCTCCAAAGAAGGCTACTGCACGAGTAGTCGCATACAAAATTATGGACAACTATGTGAAAGAGGTAGGGCAGCCACAAAAAATAATTTCTGATAATGGTCCCCAGTTTAGGAGTGATAAATGGAAAACACTCTCTACAGTGCTAGAAATTGAAATAGGATAAACTAATGTTTATTAGCTGGCCGCTAATCTAGTGGGCCTTTTGCCATTCAAGAGTAAATTATATGAATTGGCATGTTTCTCTGTTGAGACGATGGAAGGAGTTACAGGCATAAAAAAAAGGATAATGATTACTATTAATGTTGTCATTTTATTGACAGAAAAATAAATATTATCAACCGTTAAAAATATTGTTTGCATCGTGTGAAGCTAAAATAGCAAATCCCTTTTTATAACTATAGTATAAGTTAGTTCAAGTGCCTTTGAGTACATGTAGATGACAATGTAGTAAATATTTTGATGACCTGTATTGAATGTTGTCAAGAAACTTTAAATGACAAAATAAAACAAGTTTTGTCATAACTTTGGGTGAGCTGTCAAAGTTTTTGTCTCAGTATATAAGAAAGATCCAGTTCACCAATGGTACGATAAATGTTTCTGAATAACATTATCAAACAATTCCTGATCATTTGGAATAAAGTAAACTTGCAGAATCAGTAAGTTATGAATTTGTTTGCTTAGTTCCATGAAGTGGCAGATTAATACAGATTCAGAAGTGTAACTCTCGCTGAGCTGTATGTTTAGAAATGCAAACTATTAATAACAATTTGGGGGATGGCCAGTTTGACACAGTGGAAGAAAAATGTATGCTCCGGCTAACTGATTAAATCTCAGTTTTCTGTTCGTCGTTGAAAAAAATCTAATCAAGTTTAGGCTGTGTTAGAGTTTTATATTAGATTATTTTAGATTTAAGTTGGGTACAATGATGCTTAATTCTAGTATTAAAATATTTTTAAAACCTTGTTTTTAAAACATTACTCATTTTAAAATATCTTAATTTTGGTTCTGTTGTGTTTGAGTGCTACTCACATTATTTTAAAATTGTTGTAATGGTTACCTAGTTAATAAAAACATTCTTCCAGCTTTATTCTACTGCTTACTGATATAGGTCTACTTAATGGCCTGGTCGCTTCAGCTTTTCAATGCCCTACATGAGGGTTTGAAATGGTATGAACAGCATTTTACATATGTAGTTCTAATAAAAAAAAAAAAAAAGGAATTCCAGAGTGAGTGCAGTTATAATGAAGACATTATTTTTATTTATATATTTTATTTTTTATTTATTTATTTAACTCCATAAAACCCTAACTCAAACCCTTACTGGGTCAAGGGTGTAGAGCAAATCAACAAAGATGAACAAATAATAACATACAGTAAGAATATAAATGTAAGTGTACAAACACACATATATACACAAATGTAATATTTGTAAAAGTATTAACATAAATATACAATAATATAAAATAGTAATACAAGTATTAAAATAAAAAGACTACAATAATATAACAAAACAATAAAAGTGTAACAACAACATGTAATTCTATATAAAAAAACTGCTTTGCACAATTAGGTCCATTCCATATTTAAAAATTCTTCTAAACAATAGAATGAATGCTCCTTTAAGAAAGTTTGTTATAAGAACTAATTGTGGACTTACTATAAGCCCAAGTATTGTTTACTTGTAGTTGATGTGTATTGCAATGATACATTTGTTCAAAAACAATACACAGACACAGGAAACAAATGCGCAACTATTTGGGTCTTTTGGTTAAATTTTTACCTATTTCACATCACAGTTGTATGCTGGTAGTGTTCCAGAAGTTCAGTAAATGAGTGAATTTGACCGTGTGAAGGCTTGTGATGGTAATTGTAAAGAATAGCGACTTTTCCGAAAACAAAAGAAAAAATTACGGAAGGTGATATAATTCCACTTTACTAATTGCACAGAACACAAATTTATCAGGGGCATTAACATATTATCAATATAAACAACAAATATAATAGTGGGGAGGGCTATGAAGATCAGAGAAATTGTAGGGTAATATATGTGTAAAATATGTACGTTATCATTATATTTTTGTATNAAAAAAAAAAAAAAAAAAAAAAAAAAAAAAAAAAAAAAAACTAACCAAACATTACCTAACATTACTATATGTAAATATAGGGGTACTGTTTGTCATCACATAATACCATATTTTGTCGTGTTGCGGTGCAGAAAGTTAGGTTAAATTCTGTTAAGTTTGCTACATTTCAAATAAATACACACCACAAATCAATACAAACCATTAATACAATAGCAGGCAGGGCTTTGAAGATCAGGAAAATTGTGGGGTAAAACATGTGTAAATTATGATGTAAATACGTTAAATTGAAAAAGACCTATCCGAACATTACCTAACAACACAAAATGTAAATACAAGGGTATTGTTTGCCATCATAATATTGTATTTCATCATGCTTCAGTGCAAATAACACCTGTGGGTTACATATCGCGAAGTTAGGTTGTATTCGGTTAGGTTTACTACATTAAAAATAGCTGCACATAGAGTAACATACAAACCCTTGATGACATACCACATAATGCAAAAACCTGTCATATACTTTAAACGTTACCTGAGCGGTCAGGGATAGTGATACGGACGTCGTCCGGCGACAATGTTAAGAAAATGTCAGAATATTACACAATATTCCTATTTAGAATAGAATGGGTGCCAGCTCACTGGGTGAGCACGAAATCACAGTTCTCAGGATCGTGGGCCAAACGACCACGTGTCTGTATACCCTGACATACACTGTATGAATTAACAGGGAAACGTAATATATAGCCGGGGTATTCAGGCTCCCCAGCATGCCTTAGTATTACCTTTTACCTTATAAATGAAGGATGCCTCCTTGAGGCGTCGATGACTTCCTGGATAGGGTCAGGACCCGAAATACAGGACAATGAGAACTCACAAGTTACGGTTAACTAAGTAAATTATATTGACGAATAATGTACTCAGTTACATGTAGGCAATACAAATTAAAGCAAACCTGACTTACAAGACCTGCGAGCAGCCGTTACTGTACAAAAGGTCAAGAATGGCGTGACAACTTATAAGAGTAATTAAACCTCCGGGGTCGATAAATTGATCTGACGGAGGGGTGCTGCGAACATGGGGAAGACTCAGTAAACTAAATAAAAGTTCCAGTAAATTAAGTTAATCTATTACAGTTAAGTGTTCCGAACAAAGTATGAAAGTCCCCCGCGACGCAACGCACGTGCAGCACCTAAGACCCAAGGAATCAGACTGTCGGAGATGGTGTGAGTGAGCGGCGTCCTTGCAGAGAGCTTGCTCCACTCCATGAGGTAATTTAATTAACTGACCCCATTAACATAGAACTCGAAACATATACACATAAAACACTGAAATGTTCTGAGCGAGTTTTCTTAATCCTGTAGAGAGTTAAGAGTTCTTAATTAAGCACTAATTTACATACAAACATGATAATGTGGTGCCTTGCAGAGCACTTGGGAAATTTAGGTCTGTTAAGTTTTGGGGCACTCTACGACCAGAACGGTCAGGTTGAAAGAAAAACTAATTATTTCCCACGTCACTAATTGGCTTGATTAGACACACAATAACGCCTTCAAAATTATACAGAAGACTTCAAATACCCTAGCCTTGCTACTCTACACCTAATTAAATATGCATGTAGCGACTGTGGGCCGATGACGTGATGACAGTGGCCGTGCCAGACCACGCAGGAGTGGTCCACATCAACATATACCACACATAATAAAACATACTGGAAGTATGTGAATTGACTCACCTAAGTAGACAATGGACATAATTTTCCCGCGGCGAGTAGGAAGTGGTGCATGCGCTCACGTTCGTTGTAGTACCGGCGACGAAACCTGAACTCTGGCAGGTACCTCACGAAGTGCAGCATCCTTCTAACATACCGAGGAAGACCGTGCCTCACATCTTGCCATACACGCTCTATTCTTTTACTGTTCACTCCTGTATTGGGATCAACGAAATTCATGCTATGATTCACCTGAAGTTGCTCATAGTAGTGCTCTGAAAGACAATTAGATTCGAGCCAACAGTCACTTATAATTGTTGTTCCAGGCTCTATGAATTGCTTGATTACGTTCAGAAACATCCTGCTGGTACGATCTTCGGCAGGAACAAGAAATATACGATTAGTAAGTCTCTCAATCCTGCCAAAAACCCACTGCCCCTGGACGATGCGACCCTTATTATGCTTAAGATTCCCAAAATTAGCCTCATCTATCTGAATGAAGAGCNTTACCCCTTGTCTGATGCATACACCAGTCAATCATCACCTCATGACAAAAGGACAACCAATCCATGATGGTAACCACAGTAATATGACACATTCTACTAATAAACCTGGTGTGAGGATGTGGAATAGTAAGATAAAAATATGTTATTTTACAAATCAGCGCTACACATAATTTACTTTTTCCAAACCACATGCCGTGCCACAAAGATTTTCTAAAATTACAAAGCCCTCTTTCTACATTTCTTACAGACACGTGTCCTAACTGACCGTTGGCCGCAAAAAAATTCACTCTCCTCTTTCAATTCTACTATCGTCGCGCATGAGGTTGCATCTTACCTCATTCGAGAAAACACCATGATCTACTAAATAGTCAAACAGTAGTGGCCAAAACAATGTTAATTCAATAAACTGGCTAACGTCCAGGTAACACCCGCCACATAGACGACTATCACGCACAGAAGCACTTGTACTTGCGCCCTCTATTCTTAAATCACAAGCCTTCACACTCTCGGATTCGGATATCAGAACTCACACCCGCAGCAACACTCCACTCGCCACGAAAAGCACAGTATTACATATACCAGCCAACTAACCTACGGTAACGTCTACACATCCACAGCAGACAGGTGACTGTCGATTCACATTTGTTTACTTTACTAAAGTATTACAGGGCAATACAATATGGTGTCCCACGTAAACAAAGCGGCCGAACTCCTTGTATTTTATCTATTTTATTTTCAATGTTCTGCTTATTGTACCATTACGCCCTCATAAATATCAAACAGGTAAGCTATGCAAAACCCATTTATATATATATGTATATATATATATATATATATATATAACTTTTGTGGGTCTACTATGCGTCCTTCAAAATCGCTATTCTTTATAACTACAGTTAACATGTTCTATATGTAAGTTATCAGCAATAGATCACAAAGGAGTTACATTTGCCGCTTACATGAATGATTAACATAAATAACTGTCAATTTTTAGAATGGACAGTGCATATAGTGTAGTGAATAGTACTGTGTATTATTGCATGTGACTGGGAACTGAAAGGATTATGTATTGCTGTCACCAGCAACGTAAAATGTAGAAAAACCTAACAAAATTAAACCTAACATCATGATAGCTGAATCACAGGGGGTGGATGAACCAACGCAAGCCTACTTATTACACTTTTTCTAACACACTATCTCGTGTCGGCACACTTGCCCCCTGTAATCACATATCATGAAGTTAGGTCACATTAGGTAAGGTTTTCTTGCATTTCACTTGGTTAAGGAACCCAGATTACATGTAATTTACATAAAGTTTATGTGTTTTACACCACAATTTTCCTGACCTTCACAGCCCTCCCCACTATCGCATTTGGTAGTATGTACTGCAAATATTGTGATGCCCCTAGTAAATTTGTTTTTTGTGCAATAAGTAATGTCAATTTATACCATTTTCTGGTATTTTTTTTAAGGTTGATTTCAAAAATGCTCACTTTACTGTAAACAGCCTATAACCAGATTTTTTAAAGAATTCAAGAACAAACAAAGCTCAAAAGTAAATTAAAAACATGTAAGCAAGAAAAGGAAAAAATTTATTTATCAAAACACTGCTTAGGCATAGCCCAAAAAAATTGTAATAATCATTTTGCATATGAATTCTAGTAGTTAAACATATTAATAACTTTCCATGTGATCTATTTACTTCTGCAAACTCTTTATTGTGCACTAAAGTTATAATTGTCTGTTTTAGCTTAGAACCAAATTTCTTACCCGTACCTATTTTCTCAAAGACCACTTCAGGGTGTATGGGAAACAGGAACAACAAACTATACACACACATGTCTCACAGCTGTTAACAGAACTAAGTTCACTAATTTGTGGATAGCAAAGTGATTTTCATTTGGTATCACAAAATCTTTTATTTTTCTTTGGAGGGACTGCATGTGTAAGGAGAAAAAATCTGTCCTAGGTTTGTACATTTTGCTCATATTTGTAATGTACTTACTTTCGAGCTTTTTGCAACTTAAATACTTGTAAATTGTCTGTTCTGTACTGTGCAACATTTTAGCAAATGTCTTTCCCTACTGCTTAAGGATAAGTGTTGGGTTTTTGGTTCAGTTCAGCTAGAGACAGAAAAATTAGTCAATAAAGTATAATGCAACAGCACACAAGCACACCGTTCAATAAACTTGTTTATATTTCATTGAACCAACTTGTGGTGTTCTCTCCTTTATGATGCAAGGTAAGGACGAGCGTATGATGGGTAGAGCAAAGATTTTGTGGTGTTATTTAAATAAAAATTTTGTTTTTAAAAATTGTAGATTTCATCTTTATCGTCAAAAGATTTACTATGTGTGCATCAATATGTACTTGCCAAAGTCAGTCACAATGACTTCGGGTTACTAAGGTAAATGATTATCAGAAAAATATCTTAGTTTAACTTGATATAAAAAATTTAATATTTCAGTGCAATTGCTTTTATTTCTATGTATTCTGAGTATAGTTAACAATAGTGTATACTTACACACAATTTCAAGTTAACATTTTTAATACTTAAAATTTATACAACTACATATTCAAGAGTGAGTATATATGTATTTAAACAAAAAGAAAAAAAATTATATTTTAAGGTTTATTATTTTTTATGGCACAGATGTTGAATTTTCCAGAGAATGTGGTTTTTCATTTGGTTACTACACAAAACTATTTTGAATATGAATTAACAGAAAAAAAAAATTTCATTGAAACCACATTATTGTTATAAGTTCTTTATACTTTTCAATTTTGCCAGTCTTGGTTAATAGAATATCATTTTAGCCACACTACACAGCATCAAATTCACTCATCCTACATGTTAACAACCTTATATATATTCTTTCTCCAGCCTCCAATGTTTAAAAAATCTTTGAGTTAAAAATTTACAATATTTTGATTACTACATAGCTCGTAAATTTAGTTTTAATTTGTTAAAATTATATTTTATTAAAGATTTTTTTTTCTGGCTATATTTAATTTTATTTTGTGTTTTAGCTCTAAATTTGGTGTTTTGTGATGTATTAAATTGAATTTCGGTGTTTTGTGGTGTATTAACTTGGATTTCGGTGTTAGTGGTGTATTAACTTGACTTTCAGTGTTATTTCGCTTTTATTTCTATTCACCATATAATCTTGCCTTTAATGATGGGTCATCTTGCATAGAAACCACTTTTATGAAGTCGTCATCACTGTTTCCCTGTGTTTGATTGTGAAGAGCTGTGTGGACATCTGATTCCTACAGTGTTCCGTTGCTATCAATAGAGAACTGGTTTCCTTTAATTGGTATGTTAGTCAGAAAACCACTTGTAGGTGGTTATTTTTTTTTCATGACCAGTATCTAGTTGCCCAAACACTGTTAATTAATCAAATGTGCACATTTGAGAAAATTGGTGTGTAAATACTGTAACTGCTTTTAATTTGTGAATTAAAGCCTGTCCACCTCCCTGGCTGATTCTGTAGATGCTATTTTTCAAGATACATGAATGCTACATACTTACAATGACAGACAGGGTAATACAGTTATATAATGCCACTGATACACCTGGTAAATTCTGCAATTATGTAAATGATATGTGTTATTCACCTTACTTAAAGACCAAAAGATCTGTGTATTTGGCATACAGCTATGTGATTGTCTTCTCTGTGTTGCTGTATTGTTGAAGTATAGTAACGGTGAGAAAAGAACAATTTTTAATAAATAATCTATACATAATATAAAACTCAACATCTCTCTGTCTGTAGTGCGTGTAACACGCAAAAACCACTTATCCGATTTACGTGTTTTTTTTAATTCATAGCTATTTTCTCTGGCCAGGTTTTAATATATATTTTGTTACGTAAAGTAACATAAGGAATAAGCAATGACGATAATAGTGAATCAAGTCGGAAAAAAGTATGCCGCCAGAGTGCTCTCTTGCAATACGCTGTCTGAACCGTTAAAGATGGAACAAGATCACATAGTAAAGAATTGTGTAGAGTAAAAAGATCTAAAAAAAAACTCAGCGGTAGCATATATCTATCTACAACTAAACAATAATTCTGTAGTCCACGTGAGTGGGGCCATGGGCACAGCTAGTAATTTAATAAAATAATATCTAAATAAAAAATGTTTGTGTGAATTTATTAAAAACTTAAATTTTAAAATTTTTTAAAAATTATTTTAAAATTTTAATTTTAAAAAAATTTCATATAAATTTTGGGTTAAATAATAGACTTCAGGTGTAGTATATAATTTTAAACTTTAATTGGGGTAAACAATGATTTACAGTGTGTTGAACTTCCAATTCATAGATTTTTTATTTTATGTTGAACTAATAAAATTGCAGGGGGTGCTCCCTTGGTTTAATTTAGATTGCAAATATATCTTTTAAAATAACATGAAAAAAATTTTTTTGTTAAAATTTTTAAATTAAAATTTTAAATGTTAATTTAAAACAAGTTATAATTTATTAACAGAGAAAAATTATTAACAGAAATATTTTTATTAAATTATTTATAATAAAAAAGGGTCTTTTTATCACTTATACTAGGGTGGACAGACTTATAAACTTACAAAACAGGCCATTTTACAAAATTTGCCATAAAAACAGGACACTTGAACAAAAAAGAGTGCAAGCATTCTTTCTAAGTCTTACAGTTCCAGTTCAATATTAGGAAACTAACTGCTATAATGAGACTGTATTCTATCATCAAATAACATTTTTTAATAGTACCAGACAATATTTCCAACTGAGATATATCTGAATTTATCAGTCTGCAGATATAATCACAACAAAACCACATGCGAGATGAGAGTGCTGACTTCAGGATGACTTTGATTAAATGAAGCAAGAGAAAGCAGCGGAAGAAGGAAGAGAAAGTGAAAACAGGGTATCGGGTGCTATCTGATGGTTACCAAGTGAATTATTGTGAAGAAAAAACGAAAACAAAAAGAACTGAGCTTTACTTTCCAAATCTATATCCATTCTCTCATCTTGAGAAACGTATCTATGATTAAACACTGTTAAAAATAATAATATGTCATATATAAAGGTGGAATACTTGAAAAAAAATTAAATCGAATACATTTAACAGCCATTTGTTGCAAGTTTTGGAAAAAAAAAAAAAAAAAAAAAAAACGGGACATTTGGCATTCCGTTAAAAATTTGTCAGGGCACCGGGACATATCACGAAAATAAGGTCAGTCCCGTTAAAATCGGGATGTCTGGTCACCCTAACCTATACTAGAATAATTAAATATTTTTTAAAGTAAAAATTAAAATATTATTTTTTATTTAAAAGTTATAATTTGAAGTTAATATGTATAAGAGTGAACTTAACAAGATATTAATTTCCAATTTTTCATATTACAAAGGAACAGTGACTGTACTTTGTACACAAATAAGGCCACCAGAATCTTTTCAATTAAATTTTGCTTAGCATTTTGCATGCAATTTTATGAAGTTTTACTTTAGTCTATTAAATTATTTATTTTTCACTGGTGTTGTTTTTATTGTTGTTATATCTGCTGTACAATGCATTATAAAAAGCACAAGTTGGAAAGCATTTACACAAACATTAAGAAACCATAATCTGTGCTGACAGCCAGATAAACATTATAAATGTATTTTTAATTTTTTTTTTATCTAAACTATTACACCCTTGACAATGAAAATACCTGCATATAAATTTCTATGGTCAACTGTTTAATAAACAGGTGCTGGTCTCTCATGGGGTATACTTGATGTGACTTGGAGTTTAGTGGTTGCAATCTCAGTTCACAATTTTTGTCACATAGGTGGCGGTGATCCTCGTGAGTAACACATGAACTTTGTAAGCAGTATACATATTCAATGTGTTTCCGCCAACATATACAGACATGCTAACATCTAAAGCTTTCTATAGGTAAGATTTTAATAAAAATAATGCGTAAACAGGTCGCTGCATTTCATGTGTAGTGGATGCATAACTTCTCATCATAAATAATTAAATTTAAACTACATTAAGAGGTGACTATGTGAGCATTAATATCACAACCAAACCATCATAAATTGTTTAAAAAAAAGAAGTGACAAATTGAAGTTTAGTTACCAGGGAAACTCGGAAACATCAAATAGCTCATGCGTGTGTTCATTGGTCTGGTGCTAAATAATTAAGTTTATAAAGAAGTTCACATCAATTTTGCTTAACAGTGCTAAAATTATGTTCACACTCAATTCAACGTTATTGTGTGGCAGCAAAAGGATTTGCCAAGATGCCTATAAATTCCATTAACCTAGTTTGCCATTAAAAATGTGTTTACAAAAACGAAACACTGACAAGCTATACATATGCCAGATATTGTGGTCAAATAACTACACCAACAACTCTCAAGATGTTTATACTGCCACTTCACCCCAAGTTTTTTTTAATAATGTTATACAATAATTACATTAAAATCTTCCATATATAAGCAGTTTTATTTTCGCTGAAGCCTACCAGTGATGGTGAGAGGTAAAACAAAAAACATACATGTTTTGATACAAGATCACTTCTGTAACCATTGGATATACTCAGCCACTCTCACCAGAAAAGCAAGAAATATAATACCATGTAACCATAAAAATTGTCTACTGGCCAGAATTACAGTACGTTAGTTTGTACAACTACATAGTACTTTTTTCCAAAATTATGGTATACATTATATATATATATATATGTGGTATTTATAGTCCTCATCTCAATACACACGACTGATGCAGCATGGTATTGTAAAATTTTGAAATTGCTAAATCTGTAAAATTTGATCTGCACCCATAAAATCTTAAGACCTGCATGTTATCCATAAAACTTACAGAAGAATTGTAACAGTTGGCAAGTCTGCATATATGGTCGGAGACTTGAGTTCTCTAACGTGCAGGAATGATTGAGAGTTTTGCCCAAATGCTTTTGCACCTTTTTACACATTTACCCGCACAAACGTCTTGCAGAAACAGTAAGTGAGGACATGTCTACACCCTAGGACATGCTCCAAGTGGTCATACCAGCTGTCTAATTACCTTATAATTTAGATATTTATTATCCTTCTGTTTTTTAATTACATTTTGTAAAGACTCTTTTAATACCATTATAGTACAGATAAACATCTTTAATCACTTACATTTAACTACCAACCCCACTACCATATCTATACAAGAGGGTAAAAAATGAGCAGAGTTTTGGTTGCTATTTTTTTTCTTTCTAGGCCATTCACATCTCAAGGATCTTAGGGTTGCTTTTATTCTCACAAAGGAGGAAATACTACTTTCTGGGTAATGGAGCCTCACTATCTCTTTGCAGCATGGGGGGTGGGAGAACATTTGTAACCCCTGCACAGCCTTAGATAAGACAAGTAATGTTTAACTCAAACTGTTGCTTGGTCGACATATATTCTGAGAGCAAGCAAGTCATTGAGTGCCCTTATTCTTTAACATTAAATTACACTTTTTGCTATACCTGCACTAACCTCACAAAAGTGCATAAATATAATTTCCACCTGCACACAACTTCAGAATTCTTAATAACTAATTTAAAATTAAACCTTAAAAATATTGTAAAATTATCTTTTAATAATATATTATTAATAATTTTTGTTACTTCTTTTGTTTGAGCAGCTCTGTAGTCAGGGTCTTTACTGGAACAGTATCACATCTTTCATAGCCGTATCTATCACGACTGAAACCTGTTCCATTTGTTTATTCCTATAGTGAACAACTGTAATATGTTTTACACGTATTTTTCTCCTCTTATCCATTGAATAAAATTCAGTTTTTAAGCTTCTGATCATTTCATATTAATGAAATACAATAACAATAGAACACAACTGTTTATAATGTGAGGGCAAGTGAGTGGATCACCAGTTTGTTCACTTGATTATCCTATTTTCTTACAAAGGATTTATCACTACCAATGCCCTGTTCTTTACATACAGTTTATTCTTCTTCACTGCTCCAGCTATTCTCCCATATACTTGACTGATATTAACAAGGCTTTACAGAGAATAGTAGACTTATGTCTAAAATTATGTACATAATATCATTTTTAGAAAATAATTTTTTTCCATTATAATTTCTGTATGATTACACAATATAGTAATAGTATTAATGATCAAGGACCCAACAAAAAAATTCAAAAAAATAAAACACACAAGAAGTTACTGATATAACTAATAAGCTTACTTTCTTCTACATAGATGCAAATAATTTTTGATGAAGTTCTGAAAAGTTTAAATAGTAGGCAGACCTTGGTGTTTTGTAGACAGCAATATCATTATAGATTAAACCAGAAACTTAGGCAACAGTACCGAGACAATTACAAATACACATGTGCCTTATCCGGGACACAAACCCAGAAAACCTTGTAAAAATACAGTAGCATGCAATGAACTGCATCACGGCGGTAGGATTTGGAGCATGAACTTCGGATGTGATTAGTTTAATGTTTTGAATAATAGGGTTCACTAACCTGAAATATTCACATGCCCATCACTTTGAAAATAAGTCTCGACCACTTAAAACACTTAAGTTTACATGGCCTACTGTGACACTTTTTTTGTGGCAAATTTTGTGGAAATCGGTTGAGTGGTCCCCAAGATATAGCACAGAAACCACATTTTCTTAATCAGTGCTATCTTACAAAATTGCATAAAAAAAGAGGCTCTGTATACAATGCTTCTAATAGATACTGTCAGCATAAAAAATTTCGTTGAATTTGGTTAAATTTGTTAAATAGACATGCCAAACTTATTAAAATATTTATATGGCCACCATTTTCAAAATCAATGTCTCACCCCACTTAAATCATATAACTTTACATTTCCTTCTATAACACTAATGGTGAACAAAATTTGGTGGAAATTAGTTGAACTGTTCTGGAAATATGGCAATATGTTAAATTTTCTTACCTAGCACTATTTTGCAAAAAGGCCAGCAAAAGAGTATTACTATGCATAATTGATGCTTCTAATGAATACTATTAATGTACAAAATTTAGTGGCATTTTCTAAAACAAGTTAGTTTGCATAGTCTACTGCAACACTACTTGTTTGAACATTTTTGTGAGAATCGGTGGATTGGTCCTGAAGATATGGCATAAAACCTAAATTTTTTTAAGTGACAATCTTCATAAATGGAGGACAAAAAGGTTATGTATCTGCACATCGGATGATTGTCATAGATACTGCCAGCATACAAAGTTATGTTGCAATTGGTTTCATAGGTTTTTATAAATAGCACACTAAGCAAAAAAAATTTTATAGCCACCATTCTGAAAATAAGTGCGTTGAAAACTTAAAACATATAAATTAATATAGCCTACCACAGTAAAACTTCTTTGCCAAATATATGAAAGAAATCAGCTGATTGTTTCCCAAGATATTACAAAAAAACTTTATTTTTTCATGCTATCTTACAAAATAACAGAGAATGAGGCTCTGTATAGACAAATTTGATGGATATAATAGACATTGTCAGCATTTAAGTTAAGTTAAAAATAGTTTCGTTGTTTGTAGATATAACTTACTGAGCTAAAAAGTTGATATGGCCACCACTTTGAAAAAAAGTACCTGACCCACTCAAAACATATCAGTTTATATGGCTTGGTGTAGTCCTACTTGTTTGCCAAATTTGGTAGAAATCTGTTAGTTTTTCCCAGAGCTATGACATAAAATTTTTTTATTTTCCATGTGATGCTATCTTACAAAATGGCAGACAAAAGTGACTGTGTGGAGACATTTGATGCTAGCATACAAACTTACTTTGGAATTAATTACACAGTTTATACAATTTTTTATTTATGTTGGTTTTTATTTGTACTGGCAAAGTTAAGGCTTCAATTCCTTTTCTTACACTTAACCAGGTATAACATAATGTACACATACATAAACATAAAAAATAAAGCAAAAAAAAAAAAACTTAAACTAACAAAATGTGAAACAGAAATACAGCTCAAATAGATTTAAATCTCAAAATTATCTGTGGTTTCTAACTATGTACATATCTTGAGCAGTACAGGTGATGAGTGAATGTTTAAGGAAATAAAAAATTACAATAGCACAAAAATATGTATCATAATCCACATTACCAATCATAAATGTAAGTGTGCAAAACCTACAAAGAACCTACAAGGAAAACAAGAGTTTAAACCTCAACTCATTGAAATAAATTGGCAGATATATACAGTAAATACGTAGAGATGAATGAAAATTGAATGCAGCTCAAATCCTTGAAATAAAATAACGAATCAACAGCTTCAACTTAAATATTAATTAAATTGAAAGTAATAAATCAACAGGTGTAGCTAGGGTTACAATTATTTTGAAAACAGTAAAGAAATTAAAAGTACTACAGAATAATGATGCATGTGCATGAGTGTGTATGGAATCACATTGGTGCATATTCTTAATATACTTGGTAGCATTGCTTTTTAAAGTTGTTAGTGTTGTTGAGTTCCTTATCTCTACTGGTAAATTATTCCATGCTCAGGTAACAGAGACATTGAAAGAATTTGCATATACCTGGGTTTTGTGAGCTGGAATAGTTAAGCGAGACGTATTTTTAGCATAGATGTTAATAGTGTGATAATACCCCTTGGTTTTTAGCCCAGTACATATATATTGTGGCCTTGTAATATATGTGGATAGTATTTTGCAAGCAAGTGTGAGACTGTGGAGCTGACGTTGTTTGTCCAGATGTAAACAATGAAGTTTATCAAAGTAAGGGGACAAGTGATGACGTGATTTAAGGTTGAACAAAACTCAAACACAAGAATTTTGTATGCATTCAAATTTAGTTACCAAATTTTGCATGATGTCTCTACAAATCATGTAACAATAATAATAAATAAGGAATATCAGTAAATGTACCAATGTAAATTTGGTTTTAAGCTGACACATTTTTTTAAGCCTATAAAGGGTATGTAACACAATGTATAACCTCCTAAAAACCGTTTTTACGTGGCCCAACCATGAAAGTGTATCATTGAAAAAACCGCCTAGTGTGTTTGTCTGTTTCAAGAGAGAAATAATCACACCAGCTAGCACATCATCAGGAAAAGTCAATCTATAACATAAGTTTAAAATTCAATGAGAACCAATTAATAAACATTGCATCTACATAGGACTCAATTTTAACTTATTTCTTCTGCACCAAAAGTGTACCAATTCAAGGTCATTATTTATGTCCCTAATTAAAGAACTGACAATATAGCATACAAAGTAGAATAGCTGTATGGCCTCGATTTTGAAAATAAGCATGTAACATTAAAACATACTAGTTTACATCACCTACCGCAGTACTACTTGTTTGTCATATTTGGTAGGAATTAGTCAATTGTTTCCCGAGATATGACATATAAACATAACTTATTTATGTGGTGCTATCTTACAAAATGGCAGACAAAATATGTTTTGTATAGACACATTAGATGGTTGTAATATATATTCTCAGCATACAAAGTTAATTTGGAATTTATTACATTATGTTGACGATACAGCATACTATGCCAAATGGCTATATGGTCAGCATTTTGAAAATAAGTGTCTGACCTACAGTATGTCCTCGATTAACATACATTTGTTTGACGGACACTTACTATAATGGACATGTTAATTTTTTTCCATTGATTCATACAACAAATGCAAAACTTGGTTTAACAGACTTTTCTGAGCCACTATTTTTAGCAGGATGGGAATCACATTCCTGGGTAGCCTGTACCATGCCCTGTGCTGTGTAAACACAGATGATGCGCTGTATTATTCTGTACATATGGCAACACCTTTTGGCTTCCTGGTGACCTACTTTTCGCAACAGGAACACAAGGGCTAGAGAAAGAGTGTGGAACTTATCGCCTGCCAAACTGTCACAGTGCATGTGCAGCCACTGAAAACATAGAACCACATTTTTTAATTCTCTCAGGAAGGAACAGAAAAATATGTAATCTAAATTCCTAGAAATTTTGTGACAGACCATTGTCATTTTATTGTGGCGTGCACTCGGAGTTACACTATCAAGAATTACATACAGTTATTGAAGTCTGCAGTGACATACATTTTGGTGTGAAAGTTATTTTTGTTTAAGTTTTCATAGATTATTGTTTCTTACGTTCTATAATCGCTATCTGCACTGCACAGTAGGATGACTACACAACAGGTTGCACCTCCTGCAAAGAAAAGTTAGTGATCTGTTACGCTTGCCACAAAAATTTATGTGGTGCGATGCTACGAGCCAGGTTAGCGATGGTCAGACATTGCGCGAACACTTGATTTGCTGAAAACTACCGTCGACACAATCCACAAAGATGCTGACAAAATCAAAGAAAGTTTTAAATATATAATGCTGTTGTGTGCTGCTAAATCTACTCACACTCGTAACTCTGCAATGGAGGCAATGGAGAAAATGCTATCATTGTGGATTGACAACCAGACAAAATGTTCCACTCAGCTTAGCAGTGATACAAAGCAAAGTTTTGTCTCTCTACGAGTCGCTTATGGTAAAAGGAGAAGGTTCACAGAGTGAAACTTTCACCGCCAGACGTGGGTGGTTTGATAGCTTTAAAAAATGCCACAACAACCAAAACATAAAAATGACAGACGAGTCTGCAAGTTCAGACAGTGTTTCAGCCGAAGTCTTGATCCCAGAATTGCAGAATACAGTTGAAGAAGGATCGTACAAAGCTAAGCAAACTTTCAATGTTGTTGAAACAGGGTTGTTCTGGAAACATGCTCTCCAGAACCTATCTTTCACAGGAGGAGAAGACTCTGTCTGGTATTAAAGAAGCCAAAGTTCATGTCACTGTGTTGGTCAGGGGAAATGCACTGGGTGATAATAAAATGAAGCCACATTGAATTGCCACTCTGCCAATTCATGAGCCTTGAAAGAATTTTCCAAGGCGAACAATAAGGCATGGATAACTGGTTCAATGTTCCATGAATGGCTGTTACTATATGCGACACCAAAATGGAAGGCTTATTGCATACAGGAAAACCTCCCATTTAATATTCTACTTCTTGTAGACAATCTTCCATCATATCCCGTTACCATCAATGATGTGCACGAAATGTCAAAGTTGTCTTCCTGCCCACAAACACCACAGCCCTGATACAACCAATGGATAAGGGTGTCATCGCAGCCTTCAAGATGTATTATTTATGTTTCACATTTTACCAACTCTTAGCTGCCACTGACGGTAATGGAAAAACCTGGTATCAAGGACTTTTGGCACACCTTCAACTTCCTGGATGTGATTCAAAACTTTGCCAAGGCCGGGCAAGAAGTGTCTTTGGAGTGTATGCGTGGAGTGTGGCAAAAAATATTTCCAGAGTTTGTAGCAGATTTTAAAGGGCTTAAAGATGTTGCAAAGAATGTCAACTAGGACATTGTCAGCATTGCCAGGCAAGCAGGCTTCACCGAAATCCAGGCAGACAACATCGATGAAGTTCTCACAGCCTCTGTCTAGGAGCTCACCAACGAGGAGCTACAAGAACTTGTTGACAATCCTGATGCTGACGACATTGATGACGAAGTACCTCAGTCTGATGGCAGTTGACCACAAAAGTGATGGCACAGGCATTTAAGTACATTGATAGAGCACTTCAGCTATTTCAAGATAACAATCCGGACACAGCTCATAGATGAAAAGTGAAGAGGTGTATCGTGGAAACTCTCGTTGCCTAATAGGAAGTTTATCGTGAGAAGGAAAAGGAGAGCATGAAGCAAGCAACACTACACACATTTTTTGACCCATGGAAATGGCGACCACTTCAGCTGGCAAGAACCACATGTCAGGCAGTGAAGATGGAATGAGTGGCTATCATTAATCTTCTTAAGTTCTATATTATGTTTATATTGTTGAAATATTGAAAGAAATATAATCTTAACATTTGGATAAGTTTTGATAACTAAACATTGTAAAATTGATTATACCTAGTTACCTCCTTGGTTTGTAACCTCTGTGCTATGGCTTTTTAAAAATGTGTGTTGTGTGTGTCTCTTTGACTAAAACTATTAAGTTTAACAAAATGAATTACCTTGTTTTTCTTTATAGAATAGGCTCCTTCATCATATACAGTTTTGTTTTCTTTGTAAATTTTACCCGGTTAAAGTGTTTTGATTTTTTTGCACAAAACATAATTTTCCAAATGTTTAAAAAGTAACAGTGTTTCAATGAGTTTATTAATTTATGGTTGTGCAGTATTGTGCGGGAACATATGGGATAATAATAGTGATATTAGTCATTGGTGGAAACCTCTTGGCACAAATCATCAACCTCTTGGCACAAATCATCCTAGAGGAAATCAGTTGGGATTGAACTGGCGACCTCTCGAATACGAAATGACAAAAAACATGCATGATCACAGTGAGAACAGGTAAGGTTGATGTTATTTTGTACTTTGTGTGCATGATATATTGTTTGTAGGTTTTAGAATTAAAATGTGTTTCATATTTTTATTGTGCAATGAGATATTTGCTGAACACGGACGAGTGTAACTTTTACTTGCATAACATTACTGCTCACGTGACTCAGTCCATTGGTGGGTGGGGGGGGGATATGTAAATTACTACACTGTAAATTTTTTTACAAAAATGTATTAATTCATTTATTAATGTCAACTGTCTCCAAATGCAACTAAACAAAACAAATAGGATGTAGCCTACACAATTTTTCAGTTTAAAGACAACTGGATTAAAAAAAAATTGGCACGAAGCAGTTCAAAACAGTCTGAGGTACAGTACATTTTGTAGAAACCTTTATTATTATAATTTTGTTGCAAACAATTTTGTCCCATGTATTTTTTTCTACGAGACAGTTTTTGAGATATTATGCAAAATGTAGGCATTTCTGCAAAGAGTGAGGAACCTATCTTTGTCTGCTAACATTGTCCTTTATGGGGGAAAACGGTTTAATTAACGGACTTTTGCATAACGGACACTACCGGGAATGAAATCTGCCCATTTATCAAAGACTTATTGTACTTAAAACATATCTGTATACATCACCTGCTGCAGTACTACTTTTTTGCCAAATTTGGTAGGAATCAATCAATTGTTTCCCAAGATATGACATAAAAACTTGTTTATTCATGTGGCACCATCTTACAAAATGGAGGATTAAAGTAGTTATTTCTTGGCATATATGATATTTGTAATAGACACTGTCACTATACAAAATTTGCTCGAAATTGGTCAAACTGTATGGTAGTTTGACTAAATAAACCTAAAATATTTATATGACCACAATTTGAAAATAAGTGCTTCATCAATTTGAATTAGATAGGTTAACATGACCAAACATAGTATTAATTACTTGCCAAATTTGGCAATAATTAGTTAAGTAATTTTAAAAACATAACATAAAAGCTTTATTTCTTATGGTGGTGCTATATTCCAAAATGGCAGACCAACAACAATATCCATCTATAAATTCACTACATGATACACTGTCAACATACAAAAATTGTTTAAATTGATTGAATTGTTCCCAAGATATAACTTATCACCCTAAAGTTTAAAATAGCCACCATTTTGAAATTAAGTAAGCACTTGGCATGGTTGAAAACTACAAAAGTCAGGTGTCCTTACTAAGTACTATATGTGTACAGAGTTTGGTGAAATTCAGTTAACGTATTCAAAATGTGAAGAAAAAAAGGGGGGGAGAGAGAGAGACGCACGCACGCGCGCACACACACATGCACACACACACACACACACATACAGGAAAGTGATCTCATAAGTCTTTCTTTCTTTCGGAAAGTAGGCTGACAATCCTAAAAGCATATTTTTTATAAAGGAGGTAAATTTCATTTTTAAAAAATTATAGATCTAATACAAAAATTTGCAAAATTTTGCTATAGATTATAATTAATAATCCAAATAATATATTTGAGCAGTTCTTGCTTCCAGTAGCTGTTATGATTCACAGCTGGTAAAATGGGAAAAATATGAAAAAAAATTGTCTTACTTTGTGTAAAAGTTAAATAACTATTGACAAAACAGAAAATTCTAAAAAAAAAAATTTACAAATGAATATTTAGTATTGAGTTTAAATTGTGTAAGTATCTCCAATGAAATTTGTAATACAATTACAAGAAAGACAAACCTGTGAATCTTCTGTGGTGCTCCAGACAAGGAGTGTTGTCGAATTTTTGCACCCTTGAGCTCAGCAAGTTGTTCTAGAAGCACATGTTTTATTTTGCATACCCAGGCAAGCTTTTGTTCCAATGTCATGGCCTGTATAGTATGCACTTCCTGACGACCTTGGAGCCAAACTTCAAACTTCTTTTCATCCCCTTTTACAGACTCTGTCAGTCCAATCTGAGACATCTGTGGAGAAGTCAACATTTTATACCTGTATATATTATTTGGGTAGAAACTGTACACAATAAATGCTAAGAAAAGATTATAGACAGTGTTTTAAATCCAAAATGCCACAAAATTTGCACAAGTTATTTATTTGATGTTGAAGAAAAACTTGAAAATTTGAGTAGCCCTCATATTTACAAATGCTTGTTTATACACTGCTGGACATGGAAATCACTACACCCTCTTTTCATACATGAAACATTAAACCATTACAGGCTGATAAATGATAATACAAATGAGTAGTGATTAGTCTTCTACCCACAGAGGATGTGTTGTTTAGTATTTGCAAAGCATACATTCAGTAAGGGGTAGAGCCTCCTTTAGTAGCTATACAGGCAGTTATACGAAGCATTCCATCATAAAGGTGGTGAATAGTGTCCTGATGCTTATACCACCACATTTCCTGCAACTGCACACATTGATCAGCCAGTGTTTGGGGTGGTTGGTGGTGCAAACGTTGCTACATCATATCCCAGATGTGTTTAATAGTAAACAAATCAAGAGACCAGGTAGGCCAAGGAATATTGACCACATCTTGCAGAGCCTGTTGGATGATGTGAGCTATGTGAGAACATGCATTATATTCTGCATGTTAGTGTTGAGTATGATACACAAAAATGGCACAAAATGGGGATGTAGAACCTCATTGATATATCCTCATGCTGTCTCCATGCCTGTAACAACCACAAGACATGATCAGTAGTCATAAATAATGGGACCTATACATAACACCGGGTGTCCACGACATATGGCATTTACAAATAAGTACAGGATTGTTGTGTTGACTTTTGCAGAGTCAAACCCTGCTGTAACCATCGTCTGCATTAGGATGGAAGCAGGACTCATTGAAAAACACGCTGTATTGCCATTCCTCTGTCCAATGTTGATGTTCTTGGTACCATTGATAGTGTGCTACGCGATACTGATGGAGTCGAAGGAAAATGGCACAGTGGACACTGTGCCTGTAGGCTAACCTCATTCAAACAGCGACAAATGGTTCTTGCTGAGAGCAGCAAAGGCAGTGCATGCCTCACAGACTGCAGGATCTCTCTGGATGTGGTTCCACGCTACTGCACGTTGGCTGATAAAAAAAAATCTTCTCTATTTGTAGTGCAACTGGCAGGACCAATACCTTCTCCATGTGAAGTATGACCTGTACGTATCCATGCTTGCACACACTGTCTCACAGTGTGGAGACCTCATGGTCAAAATGAATAGCCAAATGATGAGCCGATCATCTAGCTTCGTGCAGTCTGACCATACGACCCTGTTCAAATGGATCTGAATGGTGATATTCTTCACAAGCACAACATTATGGCATATTGATCTGTCTTTTAACATGCCTTTTCAGCTTATATGGCCGTTTCAAGAACTGGGTTTCAGGTCGCAAGTGCCCCTTATATTACATTATTAGTATCATTTCTTCGACATCACTTTAACCATTTTCATTGTGCAATGGTTATGTTTTTTTAAAATACTACCATTTCAAACTTTTGTAATTGTGTTACATGCTTGCTGCTCTGCATTGCTTCCCTTGCTCCACTCCACTCCAGCAAGCAAAATAATGTGTCTAGGCCAGGCAAGTGGTAACCCAAGGAGTGTGCTGCAATTTACAAACGTGAGCCACCACGTGTGCCAGATAAGCCTATAGAGACTCGGACACTCCCACCCTTCAGGGGATTGAATTTATAGGGTTATCTTTGCAAGAATATTCTGGTCATTGCTCTAGCCTCTCTCATCGAGACTCGGGATGTGGGTAGCCTTCTAGATAGAGCCATCAAGACTATTTAGCCCGCAATGAGCCTCAAAGCCAACAGTCTAGTTTCTGGAGGGTTGTGCAACCTTTAGCGCCAGGTGTGTGAAGATAGCAAAGTGACGAGCCAGCAAAGCAATGAGTGCTGCAGAGTGACCAGCAGGAGTAAAGTCTGCAGACTGTGAGCATCGGTATAGTGGAGAGTGAAACTGATGGGCAGGACTATTAAACTGGATGTGTGAGAAACAGACATTTGGAAAGATGCCAATAGAGTGAATGTGTGTAAACAATGAGTGTGAATTAAGTGACAATAACCAATTTAGAGAAATTGAAAATGACTTTAATTAGAATTGAGACAGACAAATATTACGCTCACTGAGAATAAGAGTGATCGTGGAGATAGGTAGTTTAAAGTTGTAAATAATAGTGGTGTGAATATATTGAAAACCCAATTTAGTTCTTTTATTTTTATTAAGACCTCCATCCCTCATGAATTTGGATACACCCCTCTGGCATCATGCAACAATATGTACATGAAATGACAGACATTAATATTAAAAACACGTACTAATTAAAATCAGATTTGTGTTCAAAAAGCGTGACTCAATACACTCTTTCCAAAACCTTAATTCTACCATTATTTTGGCTAAATATGGCTTATAAGATTTTATCAAAACCAGTTTTTAATTTTTCTGTAAAAAGGAAAATGCAATCAGCTCAAAAACACTAAATTACACCAAAAAGCAACAGTTATACTTTATTAGCAGTAATTAAAAGGACTAAAAAAATGTACCACAAATCTGTACAAATCTTACCAAAATAGAACTAGAACAACTAAAGAATAATCCCTGGAACATTGAACATTTTATTTTTCACAACAAACCAAGAAACAAATTAGCTAAAAATAAATTATTCAAAAATCAACTATATTAAAAACTAACTATATCTTACACTTTAGTAAAAATTCATAATTATATTATTTTTTAAATGTAACTTCCAGACTAGTGTTGCATAGTAACTTAAAAAAAGTAAGGAATTACTTTAAAATAACTTTTTGTGGTACCTGGTTACATTTTTTGCAAGTAACTTGTAACTTAAATACGTTACTCATTAAAGGTAATGGCCAATAAAATAAAAGTTAATTTTACGTTAGTTTTAGCTTTACAATACTGTAGTTTCATCTCATGCACTGAGAACAACTTAATTAAGGGGAACTTCATGAGTCACGAGTTAACTAGGTAAGGGATGCTCGCTTAACATCTGTCCAACATTCCTAGAATTAGTACCACTATCTACGCTGTCATCTGGCCAACCCCTTCTCATTTATTTTTCTTTGCCTCTGAAGCATGCATAATAACTAATGTTCTTGAAACACTGGAATGGACACAGACAGTGAATAACTTTGTTTGCCATTTCTTAAAATTACAGATTATTTCTTTCATCTTACTAATATTATAAATGTGAAAGTCTGTGTGTGTGTATGTTTGTTACCATTCCGCTCCATAACAGCTGAACGGATTTTGATCAAACTTGGTATGTAGGTACTTCAGGTCCTGGAATAGGACATAGGATACTTTTTATCCCGGAAAATTGTACGGTTTCTGTGGAATAACAACAAAACGTAATTCTGCAACGGCTGGGAACGTGACCGAAATATTTTTTTCCTCTGATGTCAGAGTTTATCAGGCCACCCAAGGATATCTGAAATGGCTTAACGACTGCTATCAATCGATAACAACTGGGACCGAATATTAAACGTGCCCTCCGAAGCCCAGAAGCGCTCAGATGTTATGCCACTAAACTGTCACCCATCCAAATGTGTGCCGCTGCGAACGTTGCTTAACTTTGGTGATCGATTAAGATCCCTCAGCCAAGCGCAAAAAGTAGTACCTAGGTACACTTATTTCTAAAGCTACAACTTGATGAAACTAACGTTTTGATTTTCATACATGGACGCTGGAAAGCGGAAATGTGGTAACTACGCAATAGTTGCACAGATACACTCCAAAAACAATACCCTACTTCTTGGCTATCGGGTAAAAAATATTTCCTTCCCTTTGGGTTGCCGTTATCAGTTAAAAACCTAGGCGAACATAGAATAATTTTATAATTCTGTTTTCACATAAATTAATTGTCTTTTTCCAATTCATTTATTAGTGTATCACTGTAAAACTCAATTGTACCCGGGCGAACCCGGGCTGGTTTGCTAGTAGTATATAAAATAACTATAATGCATATGTTAATGTTTATTATGCATTATCAAATATTTATTTGGAAACACCTGAATGTAAGAAAATTCCCTTTTATTATATGCACATAATAATGTGATGTTTGAATTGGCAGACTTAGTTAACTAAATGGTTATATATTTTTGTTAACAATTTTCTTGCAAAAAACTAATACTATAAATTTAATTTTGAAATATAGTAACATTTATGTATTTCAGGAATGGTGTAAATGAGTTATGTTTAATTTTAAATATAAATTTTTTTAATTTTTAAGATATTATCATTAAAAAGCATTTTTAAAAATCATAAAGAAATGAAAACTGACAGAATCCAAACAGAAACCTATTAAATCTACAAAATTGTGAATTAAACAATTCGAACATGGCCAAAAATTTTTAAATCTGGTAACTTTTTAATAAGCCATGTTTAAGATATATGTTGTACAAACTCTGTCGCAAATTTTTTCACTGTTTCTATTTTAAAAGGTTTAAAATATTTACAGTTAAAAAAAAACCATATTTTGGAAATATGCATATTATAAAAGGTTGTGCTATAATTTCCAAATTTGGCAAAACAGAATTTTTATGTTTGGCTTTTATTTCGCATACTATGTGATCAGTGCTATTATTTTAATGTAAACATGTGTAAAAAATCTACAAAACACAGCATACTTTGTTGTATTTTCTATATAAATTATTGTACTTTAATATAAACAACTGTATGAAATGCCCGTTATATATAGTTTTGTGTTTTGGTGCTTTGGAAAAGATACAAAAATAAGAATGTTACAGTAAATTATTGTAGGCCCCTAAAAAACTTTCAGTTTTGGAATATACAATTTTTTGTGACTGTATGAACTGTTAAATAGGAACTGTAATTAAAAAAACAGTGTTAATGAAGACATTTCAATTTTGTCTGGTTTTAAATGTTTTCCTTTTTGTTCAGTAGAAATAATTCAACTGATTAACAACTGAGAAAAATTTATCTAATTTTTTTTTCTATTTTGTTAAGTGTGTTACTACAGAGTTAAATTTCCATAAATATTATTCTTAATAATTATTCTTAATATATTAATTACTACTATTTTTATATTACTGACACTTATTTTATATTACTCACACTTATTTATTTATTTATCGTATGGCAATTTAGACACTTATGACTTACTGACACTATTTATACATGACGGCTTTACTGTTTATTGGAATATTTTAACATTTAGTATATACAGGACTGCAGGAGTTTTGTGGTGTTAAATTTATGATAATAGGAAATATGTTATGATAAAATGTTACAACTAAAATATCAAAGTACTAAAAAGTAATTGCCCTAGTGGAAAACACCATACTATATCAATGACTGTACAAATTGTTAGGGAAGAATCTTATTAAAAAAAAAAAACGATAGTGTTTATGCCAATTCAGTGTTTTTCTAGTTGTAAGGTTTTCATGTTTCTTGATGGAATACCTATTATTTTAATTCTTATAATAATGTTAACTGTAGCCTACTTTAACACATAATGTACATTTTAACACTTATTTTAAAATCCACAATCTTATAAGCTAAAGGAGGCCTACATTTTATTGAGTAACGGAGTTCAATTTACAAATTAACTCCCACTTACATTTCCTTCGAAAGTAATGAAAAGTATTTGAAGTTACTTTATTTACTACATAACTTAACTGAAGTTATTTTAACAATGTAACTTACCCAACACTGTGCCAGACTAATAAAATTTTTTTATAATTTTGCAGGGTGATACTTTGTTCAAGGTATGATGAAAGTATACCTTTATTTTGGCTACTGAGATTGAGAGAGAAACCAAAGTAAGTTGTATGCAGAGTGCATTAGTTCTTTAGATATGCATACATATATTAGCAAGACTCTAAAATTTGTCAAAATGCTGGAATATCTTTGACAAAATCTTTGACTAGAATTCCCATCCAGTGCAAGCCCTGAAGGAAGTTGTTACACTAACAAGGTGTGAAGATCTTGTAGCATGTCTACAGAGGACTCACATTACCATATTGGGTCATAACTACTGTTCGTGACTGGTGGAAGAAAACCTGTTAACGGGAAAGGTGGGATTGTGATGAGACAGGTTAGGTCCAGGAAAACCCGGGCAGGTAAGCGGTTGACTACTCATTGCCAGAGCACTGTGATATTGTGCATTCTAACATCGGTTCCTATTGACACTGTCAAGAAAATTTTACAACTGGACAGGTCCAAAACATTAAACACTTTACACTGGCAAAGGACTCAAACACAATGAAATATTCACTCTTCCATCCAACTATAATTATACAACTGTCTTGAGTGATGTGCTCAAGGACTCAACAGTTATGATAGTAGTGATCGGTGGATCTGGTTTGGATATAGACTGATAAAAAGCCTGAGTCTGCCACCATATATCTAGCATGCCATCGCACACACAAGCACAATGATTTTGTGGAAATCAATAAACGAGTTTCCCATGGATACTGGGCAAACATGGAGGCCAACACAAAGAGTTTTAAGGAAAACAAAATCTACTGACAAATACACAGTAGTACAGCAAGGAAGTTGAGGACTTCCATGTGACAACGTCTACTCCCGGCCGCAGCTGCTCCAAGGCTAAAGACACTGCGGCCAGAAGAAGGCTCGTGCCTGCATTCCCCTAGAGCCATTACACATAATAAAAGAACCCTTCTATAAAAAGAACAAAACTATGATTAAACAACTATACCAGCAACAGTTCATTCTTGCAACATCTCTGTAATTAAAACAAATACAAATTGCAACTCTCGAAGGAATTGGCGAGTATGAGCTCCTGACCTCATGGTACCTCACACATAAAAGCCTCAGCTTGACAACCTGCACTGTAAAATTTTTTTGTAACTGGAACTCAAAAATTCTTGTAAAATTACAACATTTTGTTATTTTACAATGTTATATTTTGTAAATCTACAATGTTTGTTCATTTGCAAGAAAAGCATTTGTGTGAATAACGAAATAGGTTAATGTTGTTACAAAGATATTGCAAAACAGCCACGCATCCTATAGCTTCAGGTTTCACGGACGAATCATGCTGAGTCTACACAAAGCTGTCTTCACTAGTGTTGCAAGAAAATTGCCATTTATGCAGCAATTAAGGTTATCCATGCCACTAAGACCTATTCTTTTAAATGTTAAAAAGTAGCTCAGGCATCTGTAACATTTAGAAACACTTAAAGTACACTAACTTTAATAGACACAAAGAGTTGCCTATGTGACTCTAGTATAACTACAAAAGTTATGCCACAGCCATCATGTCAGAGTTGTACGTGAGTGGTTAGATTCACGGACATGTGACTTTTTCATTTGGGTTCAAATTTTGCTCGAGTATAAAATATTTTAACTTTTAAAAACATATTTTTATATACAGAAGAAAACCCTCATAATGAAAATTATTAAAGACTTTTTCATTATCTCTTTCTAATTAAAACTGGAAGTACAGAAAAATAACTAGGAAATTAACATAGAGGTTCCATGAAATTTACAGAAAGTTCAATTTTGAAAACCAATGTGTCTGTAATTTTACGGAGAGTTTACAAACACCCCTGGATAAATATTTACCAGCACATTTCTGTAAAATGAAGGAAATTGTTTTTGACAGTTCATACCTAGCTCGAGGATGGTTGCACTTTCAAACAGTAAAACATTTCGAATAATGTTATTGCTGTGGCTAATATCAACAAAGTGGCATATTTTATTATGACTAATGTAAAATAGTTAATAACTTTCATTTCATAGATGTTTAAAGTATTTTAAAATTTGTCATTAAAAAAGTATGAAAAGCGGATTTGGTGCTTAATTTTTAGATAAAAGGATGACAGTAAAACCAAATAATTGATTTCCGCTTAAATTATTTTCTCGGCTATCATAATTATATAGAAAAATAAGCATTAACATATTGGAACATATTGAAATGAAATTTCACGAGAATAAGAATGAATTTTATATTTTGTATGTGTGAGTGTGTGTTTGTGTGCATGTATGCATGTTTGTGTGTGTATATATTTATATAACATTACAATAAAAATTTTTGTAAGCGAAGCTAAGATATTTTTGCATGAAAACAAATTTGTGTAAATTTACAAAAAATATTGTAAACCTGTTGAATTTGTACACTTAACAAGAGTAACAGCTGTACTACTATATAAAAATTCTTGCAAAAATACTGATATTCAGTAAACAGCTGTTACCATCCCAGAATTTGAAGTTAAGATTTGGACTAAAGGCGTATTAGCTAGAAGCAGGACCAGTTCCTGCTTCGAATTGAAGATAATTTGTTTATAGTTTTCAGCAATTTGCAATAGCATGGAGAGCGAGATGCACACTTCGAACTTGCTTCCAAGGTATATGGGAATACTGAAGTCATCTTCGATTCCCCAGCCTGCCATCTTGGCCGCAGACAGCTCATTCAGCATGAGCGAAAGGTAAATTTTGATCGTTTATGCCCACATCTCATGACCTTGACACCGTTTAGAAAATATGTGACGCGATCTGTCAGGTGAAGAATTCTATTGTTTGTTACTTTCGTCAATGCCGGGTTGGTTCCATCTTCTATCGTTAGAATCCCCCTGAAAAGCATGAAAGACTGGCAAGGAAGAGAGCAGATATCTTGGTGTTGAACCGCAGTACGAACTTCCGATGGTAGTGTGTATGGTCCGATCAGGAAAGGCTGGTATGCATGAAGATCCACCTTCGTTCGCTGTCTTCAAATCGACAGGCTCTTCAATGTTTAGGTAATCTTTTATGGCGATTGACTTTGAAGCAGAGACTGCAGAGGAAAATCTCGCTTGCGTGTGCCAACTCCTTGGAGACCTACGGCGTACTGAGTGCAGGTTTTGCACAACACTTTGTTTTATTGCTTCTGGTCACCGTCAATTTTATTCCCATCTTCTCAACTGCAGGTGTAGTGTAATTTCTTCATTTTGATGAAAGTTCACCAACTCTCCGTGCTGGTCGACAACTGTCATGACCACATTGTGTGCTCTCTTGGCGACGACCGGAATGTAAATTATGAATTGTGGTGTTACGACCAGTTTAAAACCTGGAGGGACCATAGGCAAAAATTCAAGCAGTGTATTGCTAAGCCTGCTATTGAGGTATGTGCCACTCAATAAATTGCAGTTTATTCGTATCATGTTGACTGGCAAAATGTTTACGGGCCGTGACAACTTATGTGTTTTACCAGCTTCATAAACGTGTAGCTCGAACCCCAACATCAACCCGATAGTATCCGGTTTTGTAGAGTCAATATCTTTGCTGCATCTCATGACACTTTTCCGGGTATTGGGATTCCCATGTGGTTCGAATTCCATGTCAGGGGTTAGCAAATCTTCAATGCACCTTGCAATGTTGTCTAATTCATAAGAGCCTACGGGCAGCGACACCTCATGGGAGACATTACCACTTTTTACAAAGTATAGCTTGTAGTTTTTTCCATTTATGTCCAGTATCGCATTAAAGGTTTGAAAATCAACAAGGCCTATGCACCATTCCCCCTCCAGGTCGAGTGGCGGAAAGTGTACAGCACGCAGCTCAGAGCTACGCCCCGTGAAGGTAAGTATTATCGACATGACTGATGATTTCCATTCAATGTATAGCCATTTTATACAATGACATGTATGAACAAACCAGGAAGAGAAGACACAAATAATGTCCACAGTTCCATGTGTTAGGCATCTGCTCTATCTTGTAGTTGTATGTCAGCTTCGTTCCTTTCAGGTACTGTAACAGTTCGAGTGGAGGATGTAAATTCCCAAAACTGTCATAATAGTCTCCATGTTTACGATTTTTTATGTATGCCAACCTGTGCGTACCGGGCCCGGCTGTTATGTCCAGATTATTATGACACATTTGTTTCTATTGGGCTTAGGGGGTAAAGCATCTCTCATAAACACTCCCCAAAAATGTTGTATCTTTAATTTGCATGCAAACAGTTAAAATCCATGTCCGTGAGCAGTCATTTTGGTAGAGATTTCATTATCGCCTCTTCCTGCTGTGTCGCTTTTGCACTCTTCCACCTCTTACTGGGTATGGCCTTAGGTAGAGGCCTTGGACATTTTTTTCCCCATAGCGATAGCTTCCATATTTACATTGTGCCTTTGGGCCTCGGACAACTGCTTCTGTTCGTTTGATGCTGTGTTGACACCTCGGACAATACCACTTGTGGCTCTGATTAGGTCCTCGAGGGCCCTGAGTGCAGGCAAAAACAATGGAAAAATCCACCGGTAGATGTTTTCTTAGTCTTGTATGCTATTCTTCTCTTTGTCACAGCTTTTCGTTTTATTTGTGACTTTCTCTTGCTCTCTGTACCTGTTCCTATTTTAACCTGTGCCTTTCTCTTACTCTTATCACCCATTCCCTTCTTTACCTTGGCCTTCATCATGTTGGATATGCTTCATGTGGCTATTTTTCTCAGAGTATGGTGTCTGATGATTTTCTTATCTCGTCGGCCTTCTGTGCAAGTATCTTACTACTTGGTGTTGGGTTTCCAGATATTGGTTCAGGGGGGTAAGTGATGTCGTGTTGCTTACACACCTTATCCAGTGCATTGATGCCTATGTCACCATGTAACAGCCTTTTAGCTATCTTCATTCCCAGCCCGCAGAACTTGTACCCGGCAATGTGCAGCTCAAACGGTAGATAGTTGATCAGCATATCAACAATCCCGCTTCCAGCTATGGTCTTACCTCTTTGAGACATCGCGAGAGAGAAAAGTATAAATTGGCCTCCTTTATACATTTTCATTTCAGTATCATTCTAGACTTGGAACAGTACAGAAAAAGTGCTAATGATGCATCTGCTTTGTCGCTTCTGCGGTAAAGCATTTACAACCTTGCACAATTTGCGCAGATATGAAGCAACTACCTGCAGGAAGAAATGTTTACGTGTGACTTTTCAGTGCAAAATCTGCCAGAGGCAGTTTACTCGGAATGATGCTTTAAAAACATTCTAAAATTTGCAACACTGATTATAGGCAAATAAAATCATCTCATAATTTGTAATCTCCGCATGCTCCACAATCATACTACAATCGCTCGACCTACTCTACATGCTCCACAATCACTCCACAATTGCTTCACCTAATCCACATGCTTCACAATCGCTCCACAAGCTCCACAATTGCTCCACAATTTCTCTACCTGCTCCACAAGATCACAGTGGTAACATACATATACATATTATCATGCAAGATGTTACTATACCCATATGCATTACTGCTGAAGATGAAGCTATCTCCCACGAATACCGACATGGAAGCCTATTTCCAAATGCAGTGAAGTGCATCATTACAGGATCATCAAATTGTGGCAAGACGAGCGTCCTACTGAGCCTACTGGAAGAAGAAAATGGTCTTCAATTCGAGAGCGCTATATTCAAAATCGCTCCAGCAACCGAAACAACTGGCACGAGGCTGTGGTTGGCGTGGGTTATTTCCCAAGCAGCGAAAACGAGAAGATGATGGATCTGAACAAAGCATTGCCAAACTCAATTTTTGTTTTTGATGACATTGCCTGCGAGAAACCAAAGTGCATCCAGGAGTACTTAAGCATGGGATGGTATGTGAAGGTGGACTGCGTGTACCTCGGCCAGACTTATTTGCGCATAAACAAACAGCTGCTCCGTGACAATGCAAACACGTTGGTGTAGTTTCACATGGCCCATATGAATTTGTGGCATGTTTACGAAAATCATGTAAATACGGACATGATATTATTGAATTTTAAGCATCTGTGTGCCTTGTGCTGGAAAGACAAGTACGGATTTTTTATGATTGTTAAGGGATGGCACCTATATAATGGGAGGTACCGACAGGGATTCAATCAGTTAATTGTTGACCGTCGAGAACCAGTTATTCGGGCAAAGTAGCCTCAAGCTGCATCTTGTAAAAGACAAAAATGGAGGTTGTCTAGTACCAAGAAACGATGGAACCTGTGATGATGGTAGAAGAATAATTCAAAATGTTGGCGAACGATCCGAGGATGCTGCTACTAAACATTTTGTCCTCAAAACTGATAATGGCATTATCTCGGAATTGCCCAGTTTGTTGAACGAACAAAACACATTCTTTCGCACCTACCTGTCTGAGCTAGGGGGGGAAGATGGAATGTGTGAAAACCGAGATCGTCTGCGATATGATGGTCATGGACAAGCATGTGATGAGTATACAAAGGCAAATTGCCGACAGATTGAATGTGATATCAGCATAAAATGAAGAGAATCTGAAAGGGCCAAAAGATTCTATAGATCACACATTCGCAACCTCGATTTCCCATCTCGCCACAGAAACTGATATTCAGAACCACAGTAGGGACTAGTGATGCAACGAATATTCACATTCGCATTCGCGAATATTCGCATGTTTTTGAACATTCACAGTCGCATAAATGATGCCAATATTTTGCAAATGTATTTGGCGATGAAAAATGAAAATGTTTATTAAATAATAATGCAACAGCTATGATTAAGACATTTTTATTTATTAACATATTTGTTATGTATAAGAGTGTATTTTAATGATTTTTGGGAAACAGCCTTGTAGTTATTCACTAGATTACATAACAGAAACACACTCTTGATATTCTTTTATTCTTATTTACCTAAGCAAAATCAAATTAAGGCAGGTAATTTCTTAAAACTTCTAAACTATATTATAACACAACTGTATGATCAAATACCATTGAACTGCTTTAACACAAAACAATGGAATAAGATATAACCCAACCTTTTTAATTATACAAATCAACTTTAAATGAGATCTTTTGTTAAAACACTTAACAATATGCATTTATGCAACCTAAAGGGTATCTTATTCAAATATGTGAGATCTTTTAATGAACTAGTAATCATGTTTAATTGTAAATCAAATCGACTTCTTATGAATAAAGTTAAAAATATATTGTGAAGAAAAACAAACAATATAATAATCTTATTTTCAATTAAAACAAATATGTTCTTAACATTTTGTTAATTTTAACTTTGGTACTAATACTAACTCACTAATTATGTAATTTTTAAGATATCCATTAAACATTACTTCTTGAAATCGAAAAATAAAACTATGAAAAATTGTTTATATCTAAGCACAATTAAGTGAAACACTTAGTAATTAAATAAGAGTAGAGGAATATTAAACTTCAGAAATAGAAGTTTTGATGCCTTTTCTCCTTGGAGCCTATTTCGGCGGGGTGTGTAAAGAAGACCAGCCCCACTAAAGACCCTTTCGCTAGGCACACTAGTGGGTGGTGTTACTAAATATTGCCTGGCTATGGGAGAAATAATACCATACTTCTTATTATTTACCGCCCACCATGTAAGTGGATCTACATAATTTTCCACACGTTTATCTAATAAATATTAATTGATGGTTTTTTTTATCAAAACTTCTATAGGGTTCGTACATTCATTTTCTTCTTCTTCACTTTCGCTGGAATCCATCAGCAATTTCATGGTGTCTCTTAAAGATATAGATTTCTCTGTCAGACTGGCACTGGAACCAGATGTTTCAATCCGATGAGTAGTCATTCTGGCACGCTTAGGATTTGAACAAGACGATAGGCTTGATTCATCGTTTCCAATTGACTCTAAAATATTTTCCACAACTTGGTCTCTGGTTGAAGAATTTTTGAAAAATTTTAATTTGTATCTCAGNGTATCTTGGGTTAATAAAAGTTGCCGTAGCAAACAATACGTCATTTTCCAAATGGGAAAATCTGCGACATAGTTCTCGTTTAAGAAGTAAAATCGTATTCCCAACGCATTCGTCGGTCACATCAAATTCACCAATAATTTTTTCCAAAGTGGACAATAATGGAATTACTGAGGATACAGAAATATTGGCTGAACTTAGTTCTTTTGAAATTTCTTCAAAAGGTCTGCGTAAAGTTATTATTTTTTCCACAAGAATCCACTCTTCGGAAGTTAGTTGTGAAATCTTGTTATTCTGGGAAGCATAAAGACATAACGAATCTTTGTTTTTCAAAATACGCTCTAACATATACAAGCTGCTATTCCATCTTGTAGCACACTCTTATATGATTTTCAGCTTTGGCTGATCGAGTCTTTCTTGTAGAGCAGCCGGTTCATCTTGAGCTACATTTGAGTGATGAAAATGTGTTGCCATCTTTTTACAATTTGCAATCACTGTTATAACGTATATTATCACCAGTATGTCGGCCATCGTTATTATGGAGACGCAAATTGTGTTAGTAAAAAGAGAGTTTCAAAAATGTTATACCATGACATGTAAGACTCAGCAAACATATTCCTGAACAAGAATCAGACCAAATATCAGTTGTAAAGCGGTTAAAAAATTTACTGAATTAATTAGGGTTTTTTTTATCTTTAACTTTGCCGTAGAAATTCTCACATATAAAACGAAGAAAAATGTTGTCGGCTTTTTATATTATACAACGGACAAAGATGGTTCAATAGTCTGACAAATCCAACGCTTTCGACAAAACTAAAGGGTAAGTCCTCTAAAGCAATCATTTCGCTTATTAAATTATCAATTTCCAAAGACTTGGCATTGTTGTTATCCCACTTTTTTGTTTTTTCGACGCAATCAGTCAAAGACATTTGTTTCAGGTCGGTTTTCGTACATTGTCGCGAAGTGGAGGCCACAACACTTGTTGTAGAAGCATTTCGCTTTTCATTTTCCCTATTCTTTAAAGCATTATACTCGTTTTTATGCAAAGCTTCCAGGTGATTTCTCATAGCACTTGTTGTTCTTCCTTTGCGCGAGTATTGTTTATTACATATTTTGCATTTCACATTTTCAGCATCACATATTGTAAAATAAGTCCAAACTTCGCTAACACACGACCGCTTCATTTTGAAATATCACTTATCACTGTACAATTACAACAATAGAGTCTTTACAAGTTAAAAACAAAACTTAAGTATGTTGACTCGACGCTGTTCCCACCTGTACTATACAGGGTGGTGGATAGCAGGGTACATAACGTAGTAATTTGTTACGGTGCTGGCTAACGGCACCTTGGGCTGCTGTAAGAGGGGTGACACAAAGACGTAACTGGGTTCGGTTTATTCACGCTTAACTTTTATTGTCCAAAGTTACAGTAACCTGTACATTTATGAGACCTAGCCCCTTTTATATCTCCTCGGACGGTGGAATCTAGCTATCCCGCGCCCTACACACGTCTCGGCGAATGTTTGNCTCGTAACTCTCGCATAACTGATCGCAACTGTCCTTCACTCTCGCGTAACTGACTTAACTGTCCTCCGTGGCTCCTGTATATATATGTTTCTGTTCTATTTTCCATAGAACTTGGGACTTACCCTCTCGTGTTTGCGGTGGGATAGGGGTAGGCAGGGTGCACTGTTTTTTCCCGATTTGTAATTTCTTGTGGCGAGGGGCGATAATATGCCCGGGACTCCCCGCGTTCGCAGCGTCACGTCGTGACTCAGGTAACATGACAGGTGCAGTTGGTTCGAGCTCGGGGATTCCTTTGGTCGCTAGGCTATCGGTTTACGGCGTGGGTAAGAATAGCGTCGCCACTACTGGTAGGTATGAGCAGTACGCGTCAAGGTAACCTCAAACTAAATCTTTACGAAAACATTATTAGCAGCTAACTTCATTCAGTAAGCCAGCAATCACGATTTGTTTACTTCGTTCAGAGTCGGGGCATATGGGCTACTCTCGGTTTTAACATGGCCGCCCGGCAGGCCAGTTATAAACGCGCTGTAAAATTTTAGTTCGTAGGTGCACGCTTTTGGCGCCTAATTTGAAAAAACCAACATTCGCATTCGCGAATGTGGAAAAATCGACATTCGTTGCATCACTAGTAGGGACATATTGGATGCCTGCAGCAATGCCTGGGCAAGATCGAAAGTCTTTTGGCGGAGATGCATGACTAAACCTAAAAGAAAGCAACAGTAACTATTTTTATTCAGTGCGATGTCTGACATTGCTACCGACCAGCATTGAACGATACAGTCTATTCACTCGAAGTATTTGCTTGCCAAGAAAGCCAAAATTTTGCGCAACCTTATAAATAAAAAAAATTTTTAAGCCTGTTACTTATCGTCTCAAAGTGCTTAGGGAGAGTGATGGAGTACCCGTAGTCTTGAAGACCGAAATCGACGATACCACTTAGCCTATGAAGAAGCAAAAACATGATGATTTACAAACAGATCAAGACAATGGATTGGATGCAGATTTATCACACAAGAAAAAGGTACAGAAGAGAATCTTCAAACCCAATGCTCTGGTTCGTCACTACCTACGATCGCACACATCTTGCAATAATGATACAACATACGGTGTATACAAGCATAATGATAAATGATTCCTCAGTGCTGATGAAATAGAGTTTCTACCTTGTGGGTTCATCCAAGTAGGCAATTACAAGACACGTGGAACCCCCAGGCTTTACAAACTTCTATTTCACAAGGAACCCAGAGAGTTTATAGAATCTGACCTGCTGGAATATACAATATATTCTTCGAACTCATGCATGCACTTTACCAAGATAACAATCATGAGAAAGGTGTTTATAAGGACGAAGATAACGGAAAAATTGACATTCTCTCAGACCTCTTCGGTGACCTAACACTGAACGCAGCAAAGGTCTAAAGAAGATAGACAATTACAAGAACACCGACTATGTATTCTGGGATAACCCGAACGAGCTGGTTGATAGGCTGCAACTATTGCTCGCTTTACAAGGAGTTAAAAATTACTCCCACACTAACAAGATATGTTCAATCATTGAAGAACTGAAGGAGGGAGGCTACATAGAATGAGTCGATTGGGAATCGCCAATGAACTACACACATCTGTGAGACACAACTACCGTCGCCGCAAGGTCATGATATATGAGATGAATGACCTATTTCAAGCCAACCTCGTGGAGATGATACTGTATGCTCGGGTCAACAAGAGCTACAAAAACATGTTGACTGCCATCAATGCATATAGAAAATTTGCCTGGGCCAGGCCTGTCTAGTCGAAGAATGCACACAATGTCACCAAGGCCATATCGGATGTATTGCACGAAGGACACATCTCGACTAATCTACAAACAGACCTGGGCAAGGGATTCTACAATGCAAAGTTCAAGGCCCTGATTAAGAAACATAACATAAATCATTATTAACCACATACAGCAATCTCAAAGCTTCTATCGTCGAGAGGTTCAACAGGACTCTGAAGGGAAAAATGTGAAGGTATTTTGCTGCGAATGGCAACTACAAGTGGTTGAATATACTCCCAAAACTTGTACGTGAATATAACTCTACAGTGCACTCGACCACACACATGAAGCTCGAAGCTCGAAGACGTCAAGGATTACTCCATGCTTCAAGCGGTGTATGTTATTCCGAAGGAGGGACCCACGCAAGACTTAAGCTAAGTTTGGAGACCTGGTGTGCATCTCCAAACAAAAGGCATTTTCAAGAAAGGATTAAGCTG
The DNA here is from genome assembly GCA_002778355.1 of Clitarchus hookeri. Taxonomy (NCBI): domain Eukaryota; kingdom Metazoa; phylum Arthropoda; class Insecta; order Phasmatodea; family Phasmatidae; genus Clitarchus; species Clitarchus hookeri. The sequence continues at coordinate 367,148 of NQII01000211.1, forward strand.
TGAATTGGAGCTCCGAACTCTTTCATGTGTGACGTACATGCAATTCCTACCTACAAAGTTTCCTGATGTGTATTTGGTCGGGAAAGTGCTGAAACTGCATAATGGACGGTCATATGTCAAGTGGTGAGGTTTCCCAGCCTGCTACAATTCCTGTGTGGATGATGCGGACATTGAGCAGTGAACACAGAAGATTGCAATTGATAGACATGTGCTTACTCATATCTTACTTTACTGAATAAATATTGTGTAGAAAAATTTGTTGTGTTTTATTTATTTAAAAAAAAAAAACCCCATTACATATAAAAAAAATATAAAAAATTAAATATGACAATTTACATGACATCGTCACCATTTGTACCAGGTTGATAGCACTCTTGTTGATAGTAAATTATCTCTGGTGGTTCAAACATGAGTTACCAGTGCCCTCTAGTGGGCGATAATAAAAATAAATGGGCAGTAGATATGGCATGGCGTGGAAGGGTGCAGGAATGGGTCGAGCGAACATGAGTAATTGGTCGACAGCACCACCTATACGTTAAAAACATAAACAAATATGGCTGCCACATGGTGGCTACATCACTAAATCGCCTGGTGGCAAAATCAAGAAAATAGCACCATCTAGGTGTTAAAAATGAAAACAAATTAAATCCAATATGGCGGCCACCAGCAATATAGAAACAAATGACAAATGAAAAATACAATATGGCCACCAGATGACTGGAATGAGTATGGGTGTGGTGCTGTGGCAACCTCCAAAAAATGTAAGTTTTTAAAATAAATTTTAATAACAAAATTCTAATAATTTTTTTATAAATTTTTTAAATAAATTTTTAAATATTTTTTGAAACATTTTTTTGGACTTTTATAATTTTTTGGTTGCAAGGTCATTCAAGGTAACAGGCACAAGGCCAAGGTCACCTGTGGGTCGATTACGGATCTGTTTTTACCCTGTCGTAATAAAGATGTGACAGAGGTAAGACGTTTGACCACAAAATCTATTATGACGCGACATGGGTATGATGGCAACGTCTTATTTATGACACCTGAATGTGGCTGCCTTCAGTATGTTGTCGCGTCACAAGACATATGCAAGGTTTCTCCTGGGGGAATTTTTTATGTAATTAGCAACACTTTGCTTGCAAACACCTTAATACTTTCTTCTATGAATGAATATATAACCATTCCTTCGGATATGTGTGCTAACTTCTTCATGCTGCACCAAGAAAACTAAGCTGGCCTACTAATAAATACAGCTAATTTATTAAACTGTTTAAATATAAAAATTTGTTAGTTTTGAAATCTTTTTATGTAAGATGTGTCTGCACTACAGTTTAGAAAAATTGTTAACAGCATGTGTGCCGGCAGCAACCTACATGCTCAGTTCCAAAATTTGCAGATAGATAGCAGGAAGAACACTCAGTTTACAAATAAATGTCCCAACAGATAGCGGAAAAGCTGACAACATATACGATGATGCATTTTAACTCATGAAAAATTATCATCTAAAGCTTTCAGCGGTGTGCCAAAACTTCCAGTTTTGAGATACAATAAACTGTTAAGAAAGTCAAAGCGGGTAAGAACAATAAATGTTATAATGCTTATAAATAGTACGTGAATTTTACATTTCGATACCATAATATTTCATTTGCGTAACATTGGATATGTTGATGGTGCTTTGAAGTCAAAATTAAAAATATTCTGAATGTATTAAAGTAATTAAACTACATTTTGCAGTGAAAGATTACAATATTTTTAAAGTAATAGAAATATCTTTTACATGTATACTGGCCTATAAGCAAAGATCCGAAGTATCAGTAACACCAACATACGTAAATTTTATGAGGAACACACGTCATAGTAATGACACCTTAGGCAAGATGAGGCAATTAAGTCACTCAGAAACGTAATCAATTTTTCAGCATGGTATCATAAAGAGGCCATCATATGAACAATACGTCTTCCGCAGAAAGATCTGTAATCAACTTGCTGGATCCAATATGGCGGTCGGGTGATCTCACAACATGGCAGCTCGTTGGCTCCAGCTATTGTGTATCAATTTTACATATGCTATGCCTATAAAACCAATATGGCCATCACTGCTCTGAACTTGAGAAGCCGCCTGATTTGGTTGAAATTGACTTTTTGGGCTTTTGGGGGCTTCTTTTTGCAACTGGGGGTTTTCTACCATTTTGAAGGGAAAAAAGAAAAATTTTTACAGAAAAATGACTACTGGGGGACCAGAATGACCGAGCATGAACAGCTCCGAGCTCCGGTCCCAGGTTCTGTTGCCCCAAACTTCCCCAAATCCTACTACTCAGATGGTTTCGTATGGCTTTCTTTAAATAAAATATTATAAGTGACAAAAATAAGCAACAGAATGCAGGGATAGAGAAAATAAAACTCTCCAAAAAATTCAACAGCTGTTACTAGCATTCATTTCATCATGTATGTACAATGTTGAGTTGAGAGATTTGGACTGCTCATAACAACGATGTCTTAAGGGCCGATAAGGGAGAAATGAGGTAATAATGGAGCAGTGCTGGAATGCAAGGGCGGGGGAAACCGGAGATCCCTGAGGAAACCCACAGACCAGCAGCATCATCCGGCATGATTCCCAATTGTGAAAATCCAGGAGTGACCAGGATAGGTTGAACCCGGTTCGCCTAAGTGGGAGGCGAGCAGTCTAAATGCATGTAAAAAGTTGCCTCTTTTTTTTTACGTAGGACTAACATACTCCTTGTAATTAAGTGTAACACTAATTACAGTTCCGCCGCACGCTCAGTAAAAACTTGCACTTCTCTTTCGAAGGTAAAATACCACATTTTAAAATGAGATTAAATTATTGAAAGGATGTATAACATTAAAAAATATAACACAGTGTTTGGGTGCATTTGTGGTGTAGTGTTTAGTGTACTTGCTTCTAACATAGAGGTTCCAGTTTCGATTCTCGTCACTCCAATAGGAATTTTCTAAATCATAGTTGGGTTGGGACATGCCTGGTAGGACCACATAGAATGTGTTCCAAGCAGTCCAGACTGAAATATAATTGCTACTGAGTGTGTTACAATGGGGTTACTAGCCCAAGGACCTGGGTATAACACCATGGCCCTCCTGGTGAGGCTGATCCTAATGGCCTAGCAGCTGCAGCTGGTCCCGGGTTGGCTTTGGTTGCAGTCAACTACAGTGGTGCAGGAGCAGGCTGAGGCCACCCATTGTAAAGCTTTTTTTGAGTTGGACTTTGAAGTCTACATGATGGTTCTGTTCACTCACATGCTGGTATAGTGTCACAGATGAATAGGAGGATGGCGATGGAGAACAGCTGCTGTGCCACTCTCTTCACACATTTAACAGGAACTCACACACTGGACTCCTCTATCTTGCAAGATGTGACCTGACTTTGACACTTGTGGGGGCAGGTGTTATTTCTGTACATGTACCAGCTGGGGCAACCTATTTATCTTGTGAATGATGCAGTGTCGCATCTTCAGTTGGAGTCAGGGTGATGTGAACTGTAAAAGGCCTTCCAGTTAAGTGTAGTATAAATTAAATGAAAACAGAAATGACAATACATATTTTCAATAAAACATTTCATAAAGCCACAAATAAATAAAAATAAATGAATCTTCTTCCAATATTACTACCAAGAAAGAAAAGTATAACAAAAAGACTTGCAGGCCCAGCTGAGGATTGCATTCCTAAGAAAAGGGAAGCCCATTAGATGTTTGAGTTATTTTTCTGTAATTGATTGTTCACCAAGTAATTTGAAGACTTGTTTGATTGAGGACTCAAGAAGGCGTAAGTAATGGAAAAGTAAATGGTGGTTAAACTGAAGATACTGCAACTGCAATTAGTCATTTGGAAAATTATTGTACGATCCATTTTTTATACTGTAACATGGATGCCTGAGGGGCGTATCTGAGTTCGGAGGTATGGAGGTCTTAATAAAAATAAAACAACTAAATTTGATTTTTAGCTTATTCACAGAGCTATTATTCACTACATTAAATTATCTACTATTACTCTTTTTATTTCATAGTGAGAGCAATATTTAATGTCTATTTCAACTCTAATTAACGTCCTTCTTTATGTCTCTGTTCGGTTATTGTTAATTAACTCATACTCATCATTAACACACTTTAAGTGATCTGTTGTCATTATTTGTAATGTCTTTCACTCACGCATGCAGTCCAATAGTCCAGTCTGAAGTCGTACACTTCACTGCTCTGATGTTCGCAGTAGCAGGTTTTCCTCCCGCAGGTCACTTCTCTCGCCACGTGCTTCTCTTATTACTAGTCTTCTAACACTAAAACTCACCCATTCAACAACTCCTGACCCAGAGGCCCATCACAGTATTTATGCTTTACTGGCCTTGACCTGGAAAGTTTGATGCACCCCAAGTCACGCTTAGAGAAACTAGGGCAGCAAACCACTAGAAAATTCTTTAGATAAATACAGAAACTCAATACAACCAGGGTAAGCAGTGCGCGACGCAAGAAGGATTATCATGTCGCCTTGCTTTTTGTAACATATATGCTGTTCACTCACCTGTCAATTAAATAATTCCATTGACTCTCCGCTGTCATATAACAGCTCTGTCCTTCACTTCCACTCGATGATGCAGGACAAAGCAGCAAGCGCATAACACTGCCCCCTCCTCAAGTCTGTTCAACCCGAACAGACATTGCAACATCCGGACCTTCATAGAGTGCCAGTCATTTGACGTGGACAGCTTTCGGATTCACCCGCGAGCCTTGACAATAAAACCAAAAGACCACATAATTTATCTTTTTCAGAATCTTGTAAGGCCTTCTCAACATTGCTGTAGCTTCGGGCAGTGCCCTTTTTGCCTCTGGGGGTTGTACAACCAAGCTAGTTTCCCTTCTTTAAATACCTCACCCAACATTCTCCTATTATACTGTCTCTTCATTATGTCACTATTTATTCTGAGGTGCTGTCAAGCAAAATCATGAATGCCAACTAGTCTTTTATGCAATTTGCTGGCATAATCAGGTGCTGCAGCTCCTTCTTCTGTAGGTCGGCCAAACAGCAGGTCGCTGGAAGGGGTATCTCTCTTCCAAACAGCATCCTTGATGGGGTTACCCTTGTGGACCCGTGAACTGCCGAGCGGTAAGCAAGAAGAAACAATGGCACATTTGAATCCCAATCCTTTTGGTTGTCTGGCACAAAGATCGACAGGTACTGCTCAAGAATGCAGTTAAGCCTCTCAACTATTCCATCCGACTGAGGGTGTAAGGCTATAGTCCTAGTCTTTTTCATCCCCAGAATCTGTGTTACCTCCTGGAATACTGCAGCCTCAAAGTTTCTTCCCTGATCGGAATGGAGTTCTAGTGGCACCCCAAACCTCGAGAAGACCTGCTCTATGAATACCTCAGCCACAGTACGTGCTTCCTGGTTCGGAAGGGGAATAACCTCAGGCCACTTAGTAAAATAATATTGGGCCACCAGTAGATACCGATTACCTCTCTCTGTGACAGGCAAGGGACCCAGAATGTTTACTGCTATCCTTTCAAATGGGGCTCCAACATTGTATTTCTAGAGTTGACTTTGTCCCTTGGTCCTTGGGCCCTTCCTTGCAGTGCAAGTGTTGCACATTCGGCATCACTTCTCAACATCCTCCCAAAAATGAAGCCAGTAGAGTAACTAAGTCAACGGCTTTATTAACACCAAAGCGCCCACTGCCTGCCACATTATGCAGTTCTTTTAAGACTTCCACAACCCTACATTCTGGAAGGACCAACTGTAAACATGCATGTTTTCCAGCATTACTTTCCCAGTTTCTGTAAAGTACACCATTCTTCAGTATGAGGGAATTCCATTATGCCTAGTATGCTTTGACTGCTACACTCAGGTTAGCTATCTCTTCCCATTTTGGCCGACAGCCAGCTTGTTTCCACTTTAATAATGGCTGGAAAGTGGGATCATTAAGATAATCTTTCCTAATACCCTCATCACTCCAGGTAGGTAACCCATCACAAGATAAAAAACCATGACTTTTTGCCTTCCTGTACACTCGACGATTCATCACTCTTTTGTTGCTGGCATTCGCAATGATGACAAAATGGCTCATATGGCTTCCTAGAAAGTGCATCTGCATTGCTGTGAAGGCGTCCAGATCTGTGCTGTATTTCGTCATATTCTTGAAGATGCTATATCCAAACAGCTATATGACCTTCAACATTCTTGAAATTCAGTCACCACCATAATGAAGCATGGTTGGTTCTTAGAATAAAATGTCTGCCATAAATAAAGGTAGGGGTGGAAGTGTGAAATTGCCTTCACCATAGCCAGATCTCCCTGCATGTAACACAGTAATTCCTCTCAGGCTTATGCAATACCTTACTGAAGGATTCTAGTGGTCTTTCCTTCCCATTTTGAACCTGAGAAAACACAGCTCCAATGCCTGCATCACCAGCATCAGTGTCCAAAATGAATACACCATCATTTTTCGGGAAACCCAGGCCTCATGGAGAAATCATAATTTTCTCTAGTCTACTAAAAGCATTTTCACACACAGTCGTCCAGTGAAATCTCCTTTTCTTCTCAGTCAGTTCACGTAGTGGTTTGGCAATCAAGGTGAACCCAGGTACAAATTAACAGTAATAGACACATGATCCTAGAAAGCTCCGCACTTCAGTTTTGTCATTTGGCGTCGGCCAATTTCTTATTGCTTTGGTCTTCTCAGGGTCTATTTCGAGTCCATGTCCCAAGAAATTGATTTTCTTTTGGAACAGGCAGCACTTCTTAGGAACCAGTTTCAAGTTGGCAGCTGCCATTTTGAGGAATACAGTCTCTAAGCGTGATAGTTGCTCTTCAAATGTCCATGTCACAGCATTGTCATCTAGGTAAACCTGACATATTTAAAAACAAAACTTTTTCCATCAGGTGTCCGAAGGTAGCAGGGGCAATACATAGCCCAAGGGGCATAACTTTGAGCTGCCATGTTCCTTTCCCTTCGACACAAAATGCAGTCTTCTCTTGGTCCTCTGGGGCCACCTCACACTGCCAGTACCCTCTCATGTCCAAAGTAGAAAACCATTGCGAATCTGCTAAGCCAGGGGTTCCCAAACTTTTTTGTACCACGTCCCCTCCTGTTGAAATGAAAGCCTCTCACGCCCCCCCCCCNAAGCCTCCCACGCCCCCCTTACACAATAAATTGTATGGGCATATGAAAAAAAAAAAAAAACAAGTATTACATTGAAAACAAAACATTTATTTTTACTGTCACATGATATAACATTATAAGTTTCAATTTAAGTTAAAGAAGTACTGGTAAAAGAAAAATAAGTTAGTGAGATGGATGAGCTTGCATTTTCTTAACTAGTATGCCTATTCTTGGTTGCGTTTTAGTAAGACAGCATTGAGTTCGTTTGGAAGCGTTTTGGCTGCCAAGGCTTGACAATGTATAAAACAATGAATCCCAGTCTCATCAGCATTATTATTTTAGTCTATTTTATGTATAGGTATGCATTACCACCTATTACAGCAAAGCCCGGAACAGGAATGTTGGAGATTTGTTTTTATAGACATCCTCACAACAGTGTAACACCAGGAGTTTCATATTTTAGTCAAATAGACGTAAATTTAGTTTTAATAAATTGTGTACTAAAATTTTAACTAAGTAAGAATTACTTTTATTTTCATCTGGTCTCGCGCCGCCCCTGACTTGTCTTCACGACCCCAGGGGGGGGCCCCCCCCCCCCNAGTTTGGGAACCGCTGTGCTAAGCTGTTCATGTGTTATCTATCCTTGGAAGTGGATAAGAGTCTTTCTTTGTCACATTATTAAGATGGCAATAGTCTACACAAAACCACAGAGAGCCATCTTTCTTCTCAACAAGTACAATGGGTGATGACCATGGACTAACTGATGGTTCTATCACATCTAACTCCTTCATTTCCTTCCAAATTCCCTCAACTGCCTCGTGCGAAGCTACTGGCGGTCGTCTTGGTGGCTGCTTTATGGTCCTGGCATCTCCTGTATCAATGTGATGGGAGGTCACGTTAGTCCTTCCAAGGTTATTTGGTTCACATGAGAAGGCATCCCTATTTCTCTGCAGCAATTCATTGACAGCCTTCTCCTGTCGCCAATTAAGATTTTCCTTTGTTCTTACTAGCAGTTCTTCCAGTACTTCTGGTAAATGACATTCTATTTGTTTTAATCTAGAATCTTCTGGAACATTTGGAAGTATCTGTGTAACCTGCTTGCAAACACCTATCACGGCCACCTTCTCACGACGAATGGCACTATTGGACAAATTTATCAATCTAACTGGAAAACTATCAGAGTTAGAAGAGACCAAACTCCGTGCTACAACGACTTTACCTGGCAGGACATCAATCCTCTCTGTTGGCTCAATTAAACCCAAACATCTGACAAACTTTCCTTGACATCTGCCTGGAAAGACAATACACCACCAACTCTGTAATTCCCACCCTTAGCACACCAAGTTGAGTATCAATACAGCACCCCAGCCTACACAGTACATCAAGCCCCAAAATGCATTCATCCTCTATTTCTGCTATATAAACATCATGCTGTATGTTAAGGTCACCAAGCTTCAAGATCACTTTTCTCTTGCCGATAACAGGTGTGATCTCGCCTGTTACTGTAGTCCAATAGCACCATTCCATGCTGTCATCGGTGATCGCTGGGGGGAGGGCTTGAGGATGTCTGGTCTTACTACTGTTATGGTCACCCTAGTATCAACGACCATCTGGCAAGGAACATCATTCATGCTCCCCTCCACCAGTATTGCATCCCAATTCTGTTTAAACATCCGTATATGTAAGAACATTGGGGTCTTCCCTCTAGCAGTCACCGACCTTCGCCCTCTAAGATAGGTGTTTACAAGTTTTCCGAATGTGCTGTATTCTCACCTGCCTCTTGCTGCCTCCTTTCTTGCTGCTGCTGCTGTTGCTGTTGTGGGCAGTAGGCTCTCAGGTGTCCCGGCTGTCCACATGACCAACACTCCAGCCATTTGGGTGGGAGGTGGCGATTCTCTGTAGCATGAACCCTGGAAGCAACGTCCCTCATAGTCATCTGAAACTCCTTCAGTGTCTTCGTAATTCTGTCATCATCTTCGTTCAGGGTCATTGCCCATACCGGACATCAGAGTGCGGCCCCCTGTCTTGCTGACTCCACCTCCAGTGCTCGAGCCAGGGCGTCCTGCATGTTGTGGGGTGCAGCCAGACGTACTACTTGCCGTACCTTTGTGTTAGCTATGGCATTAATGAAAAAGCTGACTGTGATGATGTCACGTGCCTCCTTGGGTTATCCCTCCAGAGATAGGTGGGAGAGCCGCACAATGTCTTGCCATAATTCCTGCAGTGGCTCCCCTGGTCGCTGGGTGCGGCTTTGCAGTTGGGCATGGTGGGCATGTCGCAGGTACCGGTCGCCAAAACGTAGCTCCAAGGAAGACACCAGTGTGGGGTACTCCAGTCTATATCACTCTGGCAGATTGTAGTATGCTCAGTGCGGGGCCTCTCAGTACAGCTCTGAGGTAGTAAGCCCGCTATTTGGCAGACCAACCATTCAGGGTGGCGAATATTTCAAACTGGTGTTAGTACTCCCGCCAAGAAGTCATTTTCCTATATACACAGTTAATTTTCCTGTCTACATTCTTATTAACAGTCAATTTTCCTGTCTGCGGAGTCAATTTTCCTGTCTACATTCTCATTTACACTATTTACAGTTTCAATTACAGAACTAATTTGGATATTAANTATTCTCATTAACAGAGTCAATTTTCCTGTCTACATTCTCATTTACACTATTTACAGTTTCAATTACAGAACTAATTTGGATATTAACAATTTCATTTAAACTAGTTTTCACACTACTTATTTGTGTAATTACAACTTCGTTCACACTCTCATTCACTCTACTAATCTTGTTATCAAGGCTATTAACACTTGCGATCACTTGGCTACCTTACCCCTCAATTAATGCTCACAGTGCTTCCAGTTCTGCAGACATTATTCTAGTTAACAATCACTGCTATGTTTGTACAAAACAGTCTGAATTTTGAGGCCTACAACTACTACAATTGATTAATTTGTTTGAGATGTCACTAATTAATTGCCTACTGTCTAACTTAATTTACAGTTGATTAATTAAGAATTGCCTCCATACCACTTCTGACACCAGTGTAACAGGGATGTCTGAGGGGCATATCTGACTTCGTGAGGGATGGAGGTCTTAATAAAAATAAAAGAACTAAATTTGATTTTTAGGTTATTCACATAGCTATTATTTACAGCATTAAATTATATATCTCCACTATTACTCGTTTTATTTAATGTCTATTATTTGAACTACAACTAAGATCCTTCTTTATGTCTCTGTTTGGTTACTGTCAATTAACTCATACTCATCATTAACACACATTCAGTTTATCTGTTGCCATAATTTGTAATGTCTTTCACTCATGCATCCAATCCAATAGTCCGGCCTGTATTCGTACTCTTCACTGCTCTGATGTTCGCAGTCACAGATTTTCCTCCCGCTGGTCACTTTTTTTCTTACTAGTCTTCTATCGCTGAAACTCACCTACTTCAACAACTCCTGGCCCAGAGGCCTGTCACAGTATTTATTCTCTGCTTGCTTTTACCTGGAAAGTTCTCCACACCCCAAGTCACGCTTAGAGGAACTAGGGCAGCAAACCACTAGAAAATTCTTCAGATAAATAAAAAAACTCAATACAACCAGGGTCAGCAGCATGTGGCACAAAAAGGATTATCGTGTCTGCTTGCTTTTTGTAACAGATATTCGGTTCGCTCACCTGTCATTAAAAACCTTCCATTGACTTTCCACCACCACTGTCATATAACAGCTCTGTCCTTCACTTACACTCACTCACATGGGATAAAGCAGCGAGCATGTAACAATACCTATAACTAAATGTTTTTAAAGAAAAATACACAAACTCAGCAATAAACTTTACAGGAACCTTGGATATCTTCAGGTAATTATCGCGAGAGGATAAATATGTGACATATCACTTGCTTCAACAATATAGGAAGAATTTCACTTGTGTGTGAATTTTTTCAAATTTCTTCATACATTATACAACTCCTTACTGTCTCCTTTTTTACGGTTTGTTACAAAAGTTTGCCATTTTTAAGTACCTAATAATTTTTAATTTGTTTGTCATAATAATAGTTCCTGCCTTTGTTTTTCAGATTTATCTTCAAGAATATTGAGGCATTATTAGTAATCTGCTTATGATATCAAGCTATTATTATGAAGAAAATTACGCTTTCAGTGTGCTCAGTAGGCTAAAGATATAATTCAACAATGCAGTGACACAGAAAAGATAATATCATAACTGTATGCCACATGCACAGATCTTTTTATCTATAAGTAATATAAATAAGTCATACCATATATACATCACTGTATAATTCACCAGGTGGATCAGTGCCAATATATAGTTGTATTATCCTGTCATTTTAAGTACATAGCATTCATATATCTTGAACAATCACACCTACAAAACCAGATACCTAGGCCAGAAAGGTGGGCACGCTTTAACAAATTGCAAGTAGTTACAGTGTTATGGCAATTACAGACTGGTCATGACAGATGAATATCCATCTAGTAGTGGTTTTCTGACTCACATACCAATAAAGGAAACCAATACTGTATTGATAAAAACAGAACACACTGGATGACAGAGAGTCCATGAGGAATTACACTACGATAGCAACCGAATACTGTAGGAATGAGACGTCCACATAACTATTTTGACAGCTCTTCATAAACCAAACTCAGGGAAACAGTGCTGATGCCTTGATAATGGTGGCTTCTATGCAAGATGAGCCATCATAAACTCATCCTTACCTTGTATCATAAAGGAGAGAACACCACACCACGAGTTGGTTCAATGAAATCTGACCATGTGATTGAACAGTGGGCTTGAGTGCTGTTTACTCTATATAACTTTGTAAACACATTTGTTTGTCGCCAGCTGAACTGAACCAAAAACCTAACAATTATCCTTGAACAGCAGAGAAAGACATTAGCAAATACATTGCACAGTGCAAAAAGGCAATTTACAAGTGGTTGAGCTACAAGAAGCTCAATGGCAAAATCAAGTTATTTGGGGCATTTTCTTATACAGCCCAGGTGCAAACACATAGTGAACATACAAAGAAAAAATTCTTTAAGCAGGATGAAATTAATTACTGGCCTCCGGAACATGGAAGAGTCAAAAGCTGATATTGGGAAGAAAAGCTAACTGTTTCTTAAGAATAACATAAACAGAATTATTTGATCAGTGAATATCTAAGTTGAAGTTCCCATAGGTTCAGCAACCCACCTCCATCCAGCTTGAACTTTAGGCAGAGACTCCTGGTATGGCCAGCGGGAAATGGCTGCACCAACATTGGCCAGAAGTATTAGAATTTCCTCTGCCATGACCTACGTGAGATGTGAGAATTTCTACAGAACATATGCAGGAAATAATAACTACAATCAGGCACATATCTAGGAATTTTATTTGGGGAGGGATAGCATGGGCGTTAATGGGATGGACTGCGTAAGGGGGGCAGAGCTGGGGGCTATTGTCCATCCACAATAGAGAAGAAATAGTGAAACTACTAAAATTATAAATCAAAGAAATTTCTCAGCTAGATTATGCTATTTTTTGATCCGCTTTCCCCTGCTGTTGCATTCAGTCGCTTCTACAACTTAGCCTCCTTTCATGTTATGCCTTCAGGGGCATCCTTAAGAGTGCTGATCACCCAAATCTCAGAAAATGTTTTATGTATGAAAATGAACCCAATTAACAAAGTAAATATTTAAATCTTAAAATTTTCCTTTAAATATTGATACTTTCACTTTGTGATAGAAATTATAACTAAGCCCAATAATATCATCTTTTATTCATGGATTAAGCTTTTATTAGTACCTCTGTGTAGCCACTGCAAAGGGATGATAGTCTTTACAATAAAAGACAAGAGTGCATGCAAATTAAAAACAAAAATTATATTTACAAGTTTTTTACAATAATAACTGATACTAGATAGAAGTAAAAAGGAGCCTAGGGGTACACTATAAAAGTGACCACCTCAACTACCAATTCATGAGCAATACAAAAGTTGTCCACTCAAAATTTTTATCTCATAACTTTCATTTTTAATTTTCAATTTTCTTTACATTCTACTCAAGTGAGTTTCTACCTTTGCAAGGGGTCCACATACTTTGGACCCTTCCTTCATATACGTGCCTGACTACAATACAAATTACACAGCACACAAGCAGCAAACAGAAAATTCACAAGTACAAAATAATCAGTAATTAAACAACAATAAGTACTTAAAATTGTTCCCTAACCAAATCAGCTGATGATGGCTATAAACATCACATTGCAAACTTTTGTTAGGCATGCACACATATTAGTGGCACCCAGCAATGGTTTCAACATGGCTGAGGCACAAGGTTAGATGTTAAGTGCCATCCCCTCCCCCCTCCCCCCCAGATAGGCTGTTGCAGGAGTGAAAGCATATGACAAAAACACAAGCATTGGAACTGCTGCATACCTTTATGAGTGAATGTTAGGGGCCTGTAGGTACTAAATGAGATGGTTGAGGAGGAGGTGTCCCAAAAGTGAAGAAACAATTTATTGTGGTTCATATGGAGGGCATAGTGGCTTGGTGCCATATCACCCAGTGGATAGTATAGGTTGCTATCTTTGTAATGCATCAGTTACCTCCAGATTCTCTTTAATCTGCATGGAAATGTGACTGAGTTGCTCTCATATCCATCTACCTGCAACTCTGTTTCTCCCTCTAAATAATCACCTTTAGTTAAACTAGTTATAGCCACACCACACTCCCTCTTAGTAGTGTCCATGGGGTCTGGCTCGTCCACTGATTCATCAACAATGTAATTAAAGTTACGAGTTGCATACGGATGTGTCCATGGGCTAGTATAGCCAGAGTTTGTGAGGTCTCTTACAGGTGTGTCATGGCGGGAGTTTGGTTATTCTGCAACTGGCCTGGGGCACTCCTGTGCTGACAATTGTCCTGCAAGCAGAATTTGCAGGTATGGTATCCATATCCTACCCCAGCCATAGTTTATCAGGTGTAATGGGGCAGGAGCTGATGCCTTGGTAAAAGGCACAGGGTATCCCTGGGTTGGTCCAATTCCATGGGTATGGATTATATACACGTGAACGCTGTATCCAAGTTCCACCCCTTCCTTTCTTTGCTTAGTCTTCAAGGTCACTCTCAATGTCATCTGCTCCATGGTATGGTGTGTTTGATCCATGCACTTATCGAAAATCATCTTGGATATTTTGCAGCTTGCCTGTCCCCAAATGCGTAAGGTACGATGATACTCAATGTTGTCCACTACTTCACATGGTTCCATCTGGTGCAGAGTGAGACTGGTGCAGAACTGCATGCGACCCTCTATGTAGGCCACCTGGTGTATGTGCAATGTGTCTCATTCACACTCCAATCTCTCAATGCATTCCATGGGGGTTTTCCCTAGGTTATCCTACTCATGCACTCCTTATTGCTCTGGTCTCAGCAGATCTCATCCCTGTACAGACTGCACATAGATGACTGCACTGGCCTGCTTCTGAAGACTGAATAGTATCTGGAGAAAATGCATGCCCCCTCTTTTGTGGTTGTCCTCGATACAAAGTTGTAGATGGGTTTTGACCTCCTGGTTCTTATGTTCGGTCAGATTCCTCTGTGGGTGGTAGGTGAAAATGGTAGGGTGTATTACCATCCCATTTGCAATTTACTCTCCACTTCCTTCTTACACAATGCACTCCAGTTTTGGCTAGAACCATCAGGAGGTTGCCCCCCAGAAGCAGAGAAATTGCACCAGCTACTATATTCCAGACAAGGCGTGCCTTCACCCACCACAAGAACAGGTATGTGTCTCTGATAAAGCCCCTCTCCTGGGTGATTTTGGTGTATGGCCCCATGGCATCTAGGGTGACAATGTCAAAAGGCTGGGTAGGCTTCCTGGGATGATGATGTTCCAATGCCATCTTGGCAATGCGTCTTGCTAATCTGGCATTGCCTGCAAGCATGCACATGGTCCTCCATGTCTATGTTGGGCCAGTGGAAGTGCTCACCTATGGCCCATCCCATCTCATCATCACTGGGGTGGTTTGCAAAGGAGTTATAATATTGCAGACCAGTAAACAACCTGGTAAGTATGTTGTGACATGAGTAACTTTCATGGTGCATTGTGGTATTGGATGCGGCACGGAAGACTCCACCGACCAGTTGATAGTGGTCCATGCTGCCAGTCAGGCACACAGCTCTCTTGTCTAAAATGAACTCATCCTTCCCTTGATCCTGATTATCATCAGTAACAGCTCATCAAAGGCATAACCAGTCTCAGTCTGGTTTAAAGGGCACTTTGCCTTTGCAGGGTGATGAGGTGTCTTCTATGTGAACTACTGGGTCTGTGTAGAGGGAAGGATGTCATCCCAGTAGGTTTTTTTGCACACTTCACAGTCTGAATTGGGGTTGTAATTACCAACCTGGCAAGACAGGTTGCATACTTGGCTGATAACCTTTCAAATGTTACTTGTTTTCTTGAGAACCATTTTCTTGAGAGAGTTACACATAGCAATGTTTTGTGTTCTTCTTTAATGTACACATAATAATAATGTCAAAAAAATCTATAAATACCTATGGTGAACACACTTATGTTGATTAATAACAGATAATTTTATCATCCGAAAAATGTTAACAGATGACAGATATCAAATCAGGCTAACACTACTATCAAATTTGTTCTTTCATAACACATAGTTTCAGACATTTTGCAAAGAACTAATTTTAATTCCAAATTATCAAAGGTGTGATAACTCTCCCTTGATAATCATGTTATATCGTAGGTTACATTATGTTTCCTACCCCATTTTCCATATTGAATCATCCCAGAAAGTTTTTACCTGAAGTTTAGAATAACACTGTCTACCAAAAAAGTCCCCCTCTCCTTCCATCACCAATGCTCCAGACATACAAGCACAGAAAAACTTGACCTTCATAATCATAATTTTCCAATAAAATATCTATTCTTGAGTAGTTCTGTAATCAGAATGTACAGCTGATTATACAGTTGATGCCATGCTGGAAAATTAACATAACTGACAACACACTGAAGGGGAGCAAGAGTAGGACCATTTGCAGCACCTCATATTAGTTGGAAGGCAGATTGAGATCAGGGCATATGGATGGACAAGAGGGCAGTCAACCAGGACCCAGTTGACTGAGGATACCATGTAAGATATAGTCTCGTAACATTTTCCACAAAAAATAAGTATCAAATTTCTTCTTTATTTTTACATGATGTGTTGAATGTTGTGATGAAAGATTGTCAGACTGTAGACAATGAACACCATACTTCCTCAAGAACAGTCAACAATGATATGTTATTCCAAGAAAGTATATCTTGTTCTTATAAATGCACTGAAGACCATCCAAGATACATGCAAATCAGATGAATTAGAAGGCAGTGACATGACCCCAAACTCTGATGAATGTTCCTCCACCAATTATTATGTGGCTGTAGATATGAGTGGTGTCACACTGTATTTCAGGAAGAGGCCAAATCCATCTAGATGAATGCAGGACATGAATGGTTCAAATGTGTTCAAAAGAACGTACACATCAAAATTCACCAATCACATATGCTTGTAGACATACAAGTTGTCCTCATCATACCATATGAACACACACCATTCTATTATGGTGCTAATACCTGCTCGTACAGTCCCTAATTGACATGTGAGATCTACAAATTCATGGGTGTTTTCTCCACGTGGACTTTTTCACCTAACTGCATCTTTAGGAAATGTTAATTTTTAGACCAGGCTACATTTTTCTAAGTATCCATTGTCTAAGTTCCCAAGCTCAGAAAAGGCTCATAGCTTTCTGTCATATTGTTAGCAATGGTACTCTGGTTGAACTTTAGCTCCTAAAGCCTAAATCAAACATGATACGTTACACAGTCCTGACAATAATTATATGTATAGGTTCCACATTCAAATTCCAATGTTATGTACTATGGTGCTGCATATCTCCCCTCTGAAACAAATATTGGCAGCTGACGATGGTTATGTTTATACAGAGTATTTTGATGGCCACAATGCTGTCATACATTCACTGTTTTCCCAGAATTCTTGTAGTCTTGGTACAGCCCAGAAATGGTTGTAAGTAAACATCTAACTTCACCTTTACCAATGAAAAACTATACCCTTGCTTACAAGCTCCTACTGTTATACCATGTTGAAAACAGCTTAAATAACAATAACCTATCATACTCACTGTACAAGCATCACTATGAGTTTTACAGATATCTGTCACCTCATATGCATAGCTCAAAGATGTAACATTTGATATAAAAGAGAGAGCTGTTATGTAATACCCTAACGTTTGTGAAAAAAGCAACATCAAGAAGGATACATGTGATGAAATGAACTTTATACCACAGTTTAGGTAAATGCCAATACACACTTGATTAGGATTACAGAACTGTACATGATCTCTGTACTTGACAGTTAAGTATGATGTGAAGCCCCCACATGCTGCAAACAGAGCCCCTAAACATCATGGCATGGATTCAAAGAGGACCTGGATATGTTCCTGGGTAATCTCCCTCCATGCGGTTTGTATGCGAGTCCGCAAAGCATCAACAGTGGTTGCTAGAGGTCTGTGACTAACAAGATGCGGACCAACCATATCCCAGACATGCTCAACGGGTGACATGTCAGGCAAACGTGCAGGCCAGGGAAGCAGTAGTACCTGTAGTTCATTGAAGAAGGCTTGCACATTCCTCGCCACATGTGGCCGGGCATTGTCCTGCTGAAATATCGCATGTGGAATTACCTGAAGGAGGGGCAGTACCTTGGGCTCTAAAACCTCCCCAATGTAGAGGTCTTGTATGTTGCATCTAATGGCACCCCAAACCATCACACTTTACATTTGTTCACTATGCCACTCCACAATGCAGGCTGCCAGATTGCTGTCACCATGGTAGAGTCTAACATGTATGTGATCATCACTGAAAGAGACAGGTTGAAGCAGGATGCGTCCAAAAACACTACATTTTGCCACTCAGCATGCCAGCGACGGCGTTTACGTGCCCATATCAGTCTGAGGCTTTCGTGATTTCTGGACAATGAAAGCAGATGCAATGGCATGAGTGCCACCAGTCCAGCCTGCAGCAGACAGCATCGAACAGTCAATGCAGATAGGTCCACACACGTTGCAGTGCTCCAGTGTTGCGCTAACACTGTGGACGAGGCTGTAAGTCTGTTATGGCCATGCAGACAAGATGGCGGTAATTCATGCTGTGGTTACATTGCGTGGTCCAGTACCCGCTCGTCACTAAGACCCTTCTATCCACTGGTGCCACACACGCATCATTGTTGTAGCAGTATGCCCTGTATGAGCCAAAATGTCACAGTATGACAAACCAGTTTCCCGAATACCAATCATTCTGTCCCATTCAAACTCACTCATGTGCTGATATAGTGCTCTTTGTTGTCGATGATGCATACTGGCACTTACTTTCACTTGGTGTAACACAGGCTTTTTCATTCACACAAGAGAGGGCGCTGCTGGGCCTATGTGTACGCCATTTCTTTGCAATCGTAATCACGTAATGCTGTTACACTGTTCTACACATCATTGGAGTTTGGATTCATTTGGGCCATTATTTCTGAGAGTTGCAATTTCCACAAACAATAATGTATAATGCTCATTAAATTAGGTTGAAATAATTTCAGTGGACAATAATTTTCAACAATGCATTTTAAATAAATAAGATGTTTAAACATGGTGTGAAATTTCCAGTCACCATGTTGCCATTGGCGGCCAAAGTATTTGAGACTAACAACTAGAGAATAAAGTGAACCATTAATTTAATGGACTGTAAAGAGGGATGGTCTCTTCACTGTTGCCAATCATCTGTTACTGCCAGTGAACTGTATACAGTTGCTTGGTAAAGCAAGCATGAAAAACCAGCATTGTTGCATAAAAAGATAATTTAATTTAACTTTGAAATACATCCTAAATATGTTGAAACCTGTCACTAAGAGAATAATTTATTTCCTACTACACCTAGATGCTTTGAGGAACCTATGACTATACAGAGTTGTTTTGTCCACTGGGATAATACATTATCTCTCCTGTTGTGCAGTGGGAAAAAGGAGTGTCGCGATCAATGATTTTAACCCGGCTAGTGCCTTTAGACTTGAAATTTAGTGCAGAGTGTTAAAACATATAACTAATTTTCATATTTCTCTGCTAACATTACAGCAGTTAACAAGCAGCAATATTTTTAAAGATAGATTTCAAAAGTATCTAGTTAACTACACCATAGCTGTAACTGTAAGGAAATTATATTAATATAGTAATAAACAAAACAATGTTCCAATATATGAATGGTTTAAAGAAAATAAGGCAACAAATTTAGTTGTGAGAACAGAACATAGAAATTATAAACTACGAAATATTGAACATTAATAGCATCTCTATACAAAAATTACATGTTATTTTCATCTGTTCTATACTTAATTTATTAATCATATCTATACCTGTACAGTTTGTATCATGAGCTTTAATTTCTATGCGTGATTATCAGAGCAATGACAGCTACAAATATGTAATTCTGGGTGTGTGATTCAAATATTAAAAAATAATTTTACAACTTTTAACAAAAATAAAGAAAATGAGTAACTTCCAGGAACTTTCATTATTGTTTATAAGGTTCAGAACTTTTGCGAATGTCTGCGATAACAGTATCAGCAAAAATAATACCAACTTTACTTTGCCATATTTACAACAAAAATTATAATAGTGAATTATTATGTACAAACTTTTAAAAGTTCATAAAACATAACCTAATGTGAGTCAAAAAAATTTTAATATACAATTGACAGAAATAAAATTATAGTCATCTGAAATAGATTTTCAATAACAGATTACATATGCTAACCAGTATATAAACTGGTTCCAAGAAAAGGGTTACTCAGACCAGTGTTGACATACTGTTTACCATTCTAGGGCATCAATACATGGCATACATCATACCACCTTTCTTGCGTACATGCTTGTAAATCAGCAAGAGTTTGTGGGTGGCCTATGGGCATGGTTTCATCATGTCCCATACACATCTAATAGAAGCAGTGTAGCAACTGTGCTGGCCACGGCAGTCGTCCTTCTTGCAGAACAAGTTGCTTAGCATGTGTAGTGCACGAGTAAGCATTATATCACTGGAATAGCAAATTGCCTTCATGATGCAAAAAAAGAGGAAAGTATTGATCTGGATGTAACCATGACTGGGTAAAATACCTTTTATATCAAACACTGCACAGTGCCAAATGATCTGTAATTGACCCTTTTATGACACTAATGGCGATTTCAACATGAGTGATAGGGTGTGAGTGGCAGACCTATTTCATGTCTTTCTCACCACTAGTAGGAACACATGACACCAGTGGCAGTTGATGATGCTATATGCAGACCATTAAATAATTTCAAACAATTACAAAAGTTAAAAATAAGCCAAAACTACCAGGGGTCTGCTCTGTTGTGAAGAAACCTACCACTAATGTCCAAAACACAAATTTTGAACAGCATGCCAAAACGGAATTTAAGAAGGGAGTACAACCACACAAAAGATGATCAATCAGGAACATTAACTAAGCCATTTCATGTGTTAAAACATGAAAGCTTCTGACAAACAGATGAGTATACAGTGACATGGCAAATATAGACTAATCTCAGATTCAGTGTTCCACTAATTTTAACTCGTCGAAGACAGGAGAGAGAATGTATGCCAGGTGCAATAAGTAAACATTACATACTCGTACCCAAAGCAGATGATGACCTAATGCACATGTGCAGGGAAGGCGGGGATGTCAAAGAGCTTAAAATCAAGGAGTGTAGGAAGGAAAGTAGACAGAGCGGGAACAAATAGCACCACACTATCATGAATAATATTGCACTGCCATTGTACTTTAAAGTTCATACTGTGACGCCATCAGCACAATTCCAAATGGTCTGCAACGACATTACTGGGATTATGTCCACTCAACTATGGGCATGGGACTGTCCATTTGACCACAACTGCAAGTATCAAAACACTACTGATGTGTCACATCCAACATGTGCAGCAATTCTCTAGTAGTATGATTATCCAGCATCATGCAAGCCCACAATCCAACCCCTATACAACACAACTGAACCAATGGCACCTGCAACAGTGACCTATGCTTACAATAATGATCCTTATCACAGCATGTTGCCTTATAAAAAAGAGACACACATGGTTGGGTAGAGGATGTACTGGAATGAATGTTGCTACATCAGAATATCAATCATTATCCTACAAGCATATAATGTACTCACATTTATATAAGCATCACTCTTCTGTATATTACAATTTTATTTTCTGGCAATACAACATTTTTTAATCCATTGAAGTTTCAAAAATTAATAGCATCTGTCACTATTGGAGGTGGTTGGGTGGTCTAACCATGTGCTCGCCACACTACTAAGATGGAAGTAATTAATACCCGGGGTGCTAATTAGCCTCTGCAACTAACACATGTGTATGAGCATGAGCTTTCAGGGTAAAATGGAACATTCAGCCAGTGCGGCTAGCAGGCATGAGCGACAAACAATATTCCTTTCCATCACAATCCCACAGGATGCAATGTTGTCAGGGTTACACTGCACATCCATAGCAGACTAACTTCTCCTTGATTGAATAACGGACACAAACATTGATTTCTTCTGCCATATTTATTGTCTACAACCCCCATATGATACAAATACAGTTCAGTGTCTGAGTAAAAAATAAGTTACGCTTAAATTATAAATATTGGTGATGCTGCTAGATTATAAGCATGATCCTTAGAAATAAAAAAATTATTGAGTCCCATGTGACCTTCACTGACTTGGATGTAGATGGGTGAGAAAAACCCAGAGTCGGCTGGTCCTGTTAGCAAACGTATGGCTGGCTGGGAGTACACTGTTTGGCCCGAGAAACTAAATGAGTCTGCGAGTGGTGAAGACATACGTACGGGTTTTGCAAAAGGCGGTAAAATAAATTATAAAGCAGCAAGAAACAAAATCAATCAGATAGCACACCAAGATGAAGGCCCTCACAGAACACACTTCTATCCCTCACAGTTGATACTTTTTTACTGGTATCATGGTGGTGGTGGCCCAACGGTGACCTCCATGGGTGTCCTTCTGACATTTATATATAAAGAAAAGACCCTGGCAAGAACTAAGACAATATAATGCTAATTATTTTGCACAAAACTGTTCAATCAAAAATACCAATTCTTATATTAAAATTAATTAAGATTAGAATATTTAAATGTTAGGGCCTTGGTGGCTGAGAGTATGTGATGTCAGTGGTATGAAGGGTTCAAGTGTACGTGACATCACATGGTACTCAGGTGCCTGGTTACCACTGGTCTTGGTAATGTCACATTTCTGCAGAACATTTAGGCATTGACCATTGCCTTCCTGTGTTGGCCTCTTATACTGCTTGCTTGCCCTTTCATACACACTAACACATGCTCTCAGGGTGCTGCTGTATGGCTACAAAGACTATACTAGAGATTATAGGAGGTGGTATAACAAGATTCCCTCCCCCCACCATCTCCTCTGGTAAGGCCAGTCTTGGTGGTTTGTCAGAGTTTGGGGTGTTGTTTGGGTCATTTCCCCTCTGGAACGTTGGATGACCCTGGTGGAGAAGAAGTGTCTATGTTGAGGTTTCAATATTACCTCGAGTTCGTTGGTCACCTGATGTCGTGTGTCCCTTTTTCTGGCTCTTGTTCCCTGCCTGGGATCGTACCTCCCCCAGAGGCTGTAAGGGGAGCATGCTTCTTGTAGTGTATTAATTGTTTTTGGTGTTTTACATGGAGTTTAGCTACTCTTTTAATTAGTAGTGTGTGCTGGAGCTGCGACCATTTCAACAAAACAAGTATGCTCATTTTCACACTCTTTTTGTATACAACTTCCCAACTCTCTACACATTTGTTCTCTTCTTCCTGCTGTGGTCATACTCATATTAAGAGAGAGAGAGAGAGAAAGAAAGAAAGCCTACCATAACATCTAACCCTGAGCATGCACATCTTCCCCCCTCCCTAGTGTTGTCACCTAGCCTTCACCACTCCACATGTGTAACTTAACAGTTTGCATGATGATGGTTGAATATGCAGTACGCACAATTCAGAGCTTGGGTGGTTTAAAGGATTACTTTTTCCATATCATTTTTTTTTTCATTTTTACTAGTGAGATACAATAACAACAACGGCAGACAGAAAATCTATTATTGCAGTGGCTGGAATATAGAACATTTTTTTAATGATTAAGTTTGACTGAAGCAAAAAATTATGTAACTTAGTATCATGTAATTCATGCACAGGAAAGTCTTTATCAGTGATGAAAAATAGCCCAACAAATATGCTGAGACATATTGAGGTAAGTGTTAAGATATTACATCAGTTGATCACCAGATATTCTTAGATATGATACTCTTAACTGTGCGATAAAATTTTGTTATACTGGCATGCTCTTGTCATGTGACATGCAACCTATATGCTGTTCATAGTACAGTGAGCACTTTTTAAGGCAGTGCTTAAAAGTTCCTTTCAATTTGTTTGTATCCTTTTGCCAGATGTTAATATAAAACTTGCTGCATCACTAATGAACGT
This sequence comes from Clitarchus hookeri, assembly GCA_002778355.1. Classification (NCBI taxonomy): domain Eukaryota; kingdom Metazoa; phylum Arthropoda; class Insecta; order Phasmatodea; family Phasmatidae; genus Clitarchus; species Clitarchus hookeri. The sequence continues at coordinate 390,881 of NQII01000211.1, forward strand.
AGGACTTAAAAGCTTATGTCTGAAGCCACAATAAAATATATATTTTTTGTTATTATGCTTGCTGGGAGGGCTTTAAAAAGTGCTCAATTTACAGTGAATTAATTGCATTTAATTGTTTTTTTTAGATAATAAACTGGTTTTAGTGCAGAAATTGTCACATTAGTCTTCTCTTTAATAGGTTATACAACATTGGTAACAAAAGTAATAAAATTTGTACAATTCACTATTAATAAAACTGTGATACGGACTGTCTTAAACAGTAGCTCGAAATGAGTTCAACTCCAGGAAAAGGAGTTTTGTAGCATGAGCTAGCTCCTTTCATTCACATGAGTTTTTCCTGAAGCTTAACTCCTTATTTGAAAACGAATGTGAGTTGAGCTATGTTCTAATTTCAATGGAGTTTCCCTACCATTAAACTCCCCCACCCCTCCCCCTTACGAGTTACGTAGCCTGCTGGGCGGTGGTGGTTCTACTGGCTAGAAGTCCTCCAGGCAGCATTGGCATCTCTGCTGTCTTCGTGGTCTCTGAGGTAAGGAGTCCTCTGGCTCCTATACCACCACCGTGAAGGTTGCATTGTCCAGAGAACCATTGTGCCTCCACCCTCCCCTAGTACTTGGTGGGGTTTCTCCACTCTTCTACCGCGGTTCCTCCATCACTGGGGGTGGGCCAGGAGTGCAGGTAACCATCAATGTCGACCTCCAATGGGGCTGTTTCCTTGAATAGGTTCCTGCATGCCCTTGGTGCTGCTTGTCTACCGGGAAACCCTGGGAATGGCGTTTCCGTTGCCTCTGCCTTTGTGTCTAATCGTGAAGTGTTGAATCTCCTCTCGCTTTTTGTGTGATTGGGGTTGACTCAGAAAACCCCCAAAACAGCTGTTTATCGTATGAGTTTTGTCACCCCCTCTTTCTGCTATTTTTTCACCAATCATCGCCACTGCCTGGCCTTTTGGCACTTGTCTCTTTGCCTTTGTCCTCTGGGGCCCTACATAATGTGTCTATATGGTGCTTGCTTACTCTCCCCTTCATATTTTAAACAAGGTACACAGTTATACTTGCTAACTACACTACTCATCAAGGCCCGGTCCACCAAGGCCCTAAATCTGTGCAATACTTCTGGGAAGCTGGAGAGGGAGGGTTGTATGTACACAGAGAACAAGTCCCCTTCCTGGAGCAGTTTTGGAGGGTGGTTGGTAGTTGGGGTAATCTGCTGGTAGTGATTCGTTGCAGCACAACCCCCACCATACTTGCCTTTACATTATTGATAATATATGCTTCTGCCTACCTTGCACATAATTTTGTATCACTATTATGAACCTTTTCCACTCTTGCGTCCTTGGGTAAGGTCCCATCACATCTAATGCTACATCTAGATGCATATCACTTTTGGAATATACGGTAAATGTTTTCTCTGGGTGTTTGGTTCTTTACTATCCTGTCCAACACATTTCTCTCATACACTGCTAGCAGAATGTCTGAAAGCCTGAGTGACGGATGCAACTTGAACCGTCAGGTGCATGGGAGTGGGTGAATAATCACCTGCACACGCACACATGTTCTGCTTGTACTAGAGTGAAATCCCGATATTTCGCATCCTGATTATTCGTATATCCCGCTAATTCGTACAAATTTGCCGGTCCCTTGAGAAAATACCTTTAATTCGTAAAAAAACAATGCATTCCGGTCCCTTCGATAATACGTATTTATTTTGGTGCTCGAGCTCAATTAAAACGTCTTATAATTCTTATTTCCAACTTAAAAATCTCGTTAACTCGTAATGTTTTTAACTCTAGACTGTACATCAGCTCTAGATTTATGCAATTCGGGCAGGGTAAAAAAGACCGGAAGGGTACTGAGGATCGTAGGAGGGTTTGAAGAGCAGGTAATGACACCGAGTAGGCTGCTAGGCGATGTGTCTGTGATTCCCAGAACTAAGAGGTGCCTTGGTGTCCGGCCTAGGGTTATGAGAGGTTAGGAAGGAGCAGAGTGAGTGAAAAGTTAGTCAGTTCGGTCTTAGCCATGCCTCCGAAAAGAGCTAATAAGTGTCTTAATTGACGTGTCCAAACGTTACAACGTTCCTCCTTCCACAATAACATCAATTCTGAAGAACAAAGACAAGATCGCCTCCCAGACATCGGACAGCAAAGTAAAGTGCTTTAAGACTGGTGAGTATCCACAACTAGAAGAGAATTTAAAAAAGTGGTTTGCGCAAACACGGAATTTGAATGTACCAGTTGGAGGAAACATTTTAAGAGAAAAAGTAAACGTTTTCGCAGAAAAAAATGGGAATTAAAGACTTTCGTGCAAGTGATGTTTGTTTTGATAGGTTTAAAAAAAGGCACAGCATAAAATTGAAGAAGCTTAGTGGGGAAAGTGCGAGTGTATCGGCCGACGTTTGTTCTGAGTGGAAAGACGAATTGGGAGAAATAATTGATTCTTACGAGGCCAACATCATTTTTAATGCCGATGAGATGGGGTAATTTTATAAGTGTCTCCCAGACCGTTCAATGTGTTTTAAGGAAGAAAAGTGTCATGGTGGAAAAAAATAGTAAAGAACATGTAACCATATTGTTGGCCGCCAACATGGATGGATCTGAGAAATTAAGACCGCTCATGATAGGCAAATCAGCCAAACCAAGATGTTTTAAAAACATAAAAACTTTTCCGATGACCTATCGTGCAAACAAAAAAGCGTGGGTGACGGGCGAATTATTCAAGGAATGGATACGATCAGTGAATGCTGATATGGAGAAAAGGCAGCGAAAAATTCTGCTTTTCATGGATAATTGTACGGCCCATAGCAATACCTCACCGCTCAGTCAAGTTAATGTTGTATTTTTGCCTGCCAACACTTCTTCTAAGCTGCAGTCTCTAGACCAGGGCATAATTAAAACATTCAAAACTTTTTACCGCAAGGAAGTAGTGATGCAACACCTTGAGAGCATCGAGTATGGGAAGGATCATAAAATCACCTTATTTTCAGCCATGAACATTGCACACAAGGCGTGGCAAAGTGTTAGCGAAAGCACAATAAAAAACATTTTTCGTGCTGTGGATTCACAAAGTTGGAACTTTCATCAACAGTTACTGAACAAGACTTAGAATGCCCTGTTAATTGGAATCGTCTTCCTCAAAATGAATAAAATTCTATAACGTTTGAAGATTTCGTCCATTTTGACGATGGCCTTGCGGTAGCGGGGATTCTAACTGAAGACGAAATTTTGGCTCCATCTCAGGACATTGATGGTGAAGGTGATGACGAAGATGATGTGCTGACAATTACACCTAAAGTGGCTAAACAATACATCAACAACGTGCGCCATTTCTTAGCGAAATCAGACTTTGGCGATGAAGTATTTTCTGCTTTGAACATGGTTGACAAAGACATCGACAATACCCGTCTGCAAGGCTTGCACCACAAGAAAATGACAGATTATTTAAACATAAATTTTTAATGTGTTTTTATTGATGTAATTATTGATTTATATATACTGTACATATGTATACATAATATGTAGCCATGCGTTAATCATTACATATTAATGCAAATTTGCATTAATCTTGTTATTATGTATTTTTTTTCTTTTTTTGCTCCTGATTATTGGTAATCCCGCTAATTCGAATATCTCAATAATTCATATTTAACATTCAGTCCCTTGAGAATACAAATTATCNATTTTCTTTTTTTGCTCCCAATTATTGGTAATCCCGCTAATTCGAATATCTCAATAATTCATATTTAACATTCAGTCCCTTGAGAATACAAATTATCAGGATTCTACTGTATAAGACCAGAAAATATATAATTTTGTTTCAGTTCGTAAAGACAATTCATCATCAGCCGCTGGCCTTTCGAAACAGGTGTGAGTATGCCATGTGCTGAATCATCACTCCAGAATTTCTATTGTACATGTGACAATGACTTCCACATCACTAACACTTTTGGAACAAAATCATTTTCACCCCCAGCATTAATCATTATTTGCTTCCGTCATATGTAATATTTCTCAATTATAATGTTTTACGCCACTATCACAATGTGACAACAAAATAGACGACTCATCCATATACACAATATTATGATTATTGTTCCTGAAACTCTACAGAATTGTGAAATGCAAGACTGACATTCTACCACCTGGGTAATATTGTACACTGTGAAATACTGATTGGCAGCTGGTGAACAAGCTGACATAGAGATGGAATGAATTCGCTAAGTTGGACTGTGTTACACGAGGCACGTTTTATGTGTTTTTACTGAAACCTGATTGGTGATGTGAGATTTTCGTTGTGTGGTTACTATAATAGTTTATGCAAACTTCGGTACATGCCATATTTTCATATTTATAACTAATGTTATACTGGATAAGTGAAGTGATTTGTAGAACATGTGTGTGACTGGCACAAATATTTAATTTTGTGAGGGTTTTGTATTAACAATGCTGCCAATATTATCAAAGTTAAAGGGAAAAAAATTATATGCTCAGACTCAAGAATTAATTTATAGTGTATTGTAATTTATGGAGAACAAAGCCGCTCAAGATTAGGAGCTGTCAATTCCCATGGAAAAAGCACAGTTGTGGACAGCTGCAGCTAGTGGTGCGTCTCGTAGCACGCAGAAAACAAAAAAAGGAAGGAAAGAGAATCGGCACTGGTAAAGGAATCTCATTTGTTACACCTGAAAAGAAGAGGCAGAAAACTTGTGAATACCAGGTAGACAATTTTGATCAAGATGTAGTTCAAAGGAATGTGTATACATTTTATGTAACATAAAAGTGCATCACGACAATTGAAAAAAAAAAAAATCAAAGAAGGAATACATTTTCAAGGCTGCAAAACAACTTTACGAAAACCTCTGAAAAAGTTGGGTTTCCGATAGCAGAAAATTATTTTTAAAATATGTGACTTTAGAGTCATGTGGTTACTGTTCGGAGCTGTCAGGAAGGTAAGCCTAAGGAATGTGGGGAAGGCAAGTGGAAACCTGAGGACAGCAACATTCCTCCAATTAATGTTGTTGTGGATGGATGTTGGTGCACATGTAAATACGATGGATGCACTCTCTGGTAAGGTATCACACTAAGAAAGTTTTGTTAATGGCAATTGCAAACCAATAGTGCGACGCTATTCCCCACCTGTAGTATACAGAGTGGTTCATAGGGTCGGAGTTAATTCCTCCAGGCACAGACTATAAGGTGCCTTGAAGGTTGAGGGTATATCAATAAGGTAGTCTTTCGGTGTTTCACTTTACAGGATGGATATATTGTCTCGAGTTTAAACATACAGAAACACTTCCGAGGTGTGGTACTCTATTTAACTAACTCGGATTAACTGTGGGCGACGTCGCGGTGGAGGGGGGGCTTCTTTGGTCGACGACTTGATACTTAACTCTGCTGGTAGTGCTTGGTATGTTGTCGGCTGTGGATGAGATCCGGCGATGTGGGCGGCCTTGGAAAAGGCCAGCGTTTATTGCTGTCTCCCCTGGACTGCTGCTCTGTGTTCGTTCCGACGGCCTCTCGCGATTTCCTGACGCAACTGATTCTCTCGGCGCGGTGATAATGAACTGTACACCCTCTTCCCTAGTAAATTGGCTTATATCCTTTCTCGACTCCCTCCCTAAGTTCCTACATGTGTGTCTCTTATTGGGGGAGGCGGGAGGTGGTGGCCTGCAGTACAAAGCACTTCTACCACATGCCATGGTTCATGAAGGTTGGGGGGG